>CM045464.1:29446240-29666240 GCA_024666655.1 Dascyllus trimaculatus | reverse complement strand
CCTCCGTTTATTAATTTCGTCACCGAGGCACGCGGCGGAGTAATTTTCAGATCCCTTCCACTACACTGCTTCCCATATTTACAGTGTAAGTATGAATGACAGTCCGGACTGCGCGCCGTGCCATACACAGTGGTAAACAGTGGCAAACACGTCAGGCGGGCATGCTCTTTCGAGGCATTCTGTTGAGGGAGTGAGAACCTGAAGCTACACACTTCCAGAGCATGTAAATGAGAGGCGCCTTAAAGTGAAGGAGTGAAATCGTCCAATCAGAGTGGGAGTTACTGTTAAAGTAGCCACTCAGAGTTGTACTCTATTGGTTTAGATCTGCATTGTATCAGACGTTCCACTCAACTATGTGAAAATTAAGGTAAATGAAACCAAACTATAAGGAAAGTCCGTCTTTGTTTTAACCTGAGTGCCCAGTCAGACAGAATTTTGTTCTGCCTTTTCTTGACAATGAGTCAAAACACTGTATTATGACAACTCCTGCCTAATGTAAAACAGCTCCAACTCACCAAGACGTCACATCTGCAAGACCTCTGAGGTAGTCCTGTGCATCAGGTACCACAGCCTCAACACCGACAGCGAACGGTGACACACATCTTTCAAGGACGCTTTTTTGGAATGATGCCTCACGGGTAAGTAGCATCTTTCATTCTGGGCTCGGGTTCTATCTGCATGTCCAGAAATGTGTTGTTCCATACAACAGTTTCCAAACTCTTAAATCAGGAGACATGCTATTATTGTTTCAATTCCACTCCAGTTTGGGAGGCAGTTTTTAACGGACCATATTAACAGGAGGGGGCAGTCAGTTCCTTCCTCGGTTTGGCTTGGATGAAGATTTCTTCAAGGGGAGCATCTCTTAAAAGACCTATAACTTGGACTATGTTAAACGCACAATGCACAGTTCTTACTCCAGCTGCCTGAGACGATGACTGGATCGTGCGGTGTTGCGCAAAGGTCAGCAGCTGCTTTGGAAATGTAGCAAAACAGGTTTTGGTCAGAGCGTCGTGTTCTCATATGAGCCAGCAAACCAAATGAATGTGGGAAACCACTCCAGGGTTTCAGAGCTCCTGTAAATCAACTCGGTGATAATACTCCGGCAAAACCACAGAGGTCAAACTGTCCAAACCGCAATCAGAGATATTTCCTTTTCCGTTACTTTCGAGACCAACAGTGTGCAGGTTTCAGCTTAAATGTGGCGGGTCCGCTCACGACATTATCACTAATACCATACGTTTTAATGATAACAATAAAACAGTGGTTTCAATACTGCGGTTTGGCTTAAAAATGCAGATGTTGTGGTAAAATTTATGATCAGCGTAGGGGCGTACTGCATATTGTATTTCACAACGTCAGCTTTCCAGGAGTTAATAAAGCCTCCTTTTACCTTTTAACCTGAGCAACTATGTGTTATTATGTCTAACTGAGGGAAGGACTTCACCATGAAAAGAGTTGACGCATCCAATTTAAGTCCAAACACAAAAGTTCCCAACATGCCCCCCCGCCTCCGCTGACCCCTTAATAAATGAAGCAGTGCCATCGTTTCTCCAACTACTCAAAAAGCAAGGCCTTTCTACACAAATTCTGGACACTTAAAAAATGAAATAACCGGTCAAACGTCAAAGAAAAGGACTGTTAGACTCATTCATAATGAAAATAATTATCGGTCACATCCTTACAGATCTCTGATGATGGATGCTTTCTAAGTGTTAATTGCTTGACACGGGACAAAATGAATAAAACACAACTTTTCCGCCGTAGAAGAAAATACACTGTAAGATGGAAGCCTCGTCACAGTTGATATTCTACCTCAGTGGTGCAAATCTGTAACAGTTTTAGGACTAATTAAATCACCAAGTCTCAAATGATATACAGTGGACTCCGAGGTTCTGAGGTTGGGTTGATGTTTTCATTGCGAAATCTCTCATTTCAGGTCCGACAGACGTTTATTTTGTTTTCTTTTTCACTGCAGACATTTTAACACGTCAGAGCAGGAGCTGCACAGGTGTAATTAATAATAATAATTAATGACGGCTGCGTTCCGTGGTGGCGCTCCCACTGCAGGGCTCCTCGATTCAGCTTTATGACTCAAGCATGTGGTTTACTGGGACACTTCATTGGAATGGAGTCATCATTAGTTTTATTAATTGCACCTTTGCTTTCGCCTCTGCCGTGACAAATCAAAACGGCAGCGGAATCGTTCTCTTTCTCCCGCCGTGCCAAAATTCCCATTAACATTGGAAGCAAGACCGTGTACGGACCTAACATCAAAGTCTTTCTTACATGACAACAGTGTTATTAAGCGGCTCTGCTACCGGGGGTCACAACACACATCACAGCATTCGTCCATTCACATGCAGAATGATAATTTCCCTCTAAGTTCCTTTCATGAGACCGCATGGCTGTGACAGTCGGGTCAATGCTGTCCTCAGGCTTACTATCACCATCTTTGTCTGCGTGTTCACCTCTTCATTTTCAGCCTCCTCACCTTCTTTTGATTCCTGTTCCTGAAAGCTGGGTGACAGATGTCATATTTTTGGATTAAAAGCCAGTATTTATGTATTCAATATATTAAAATACATTTCATTCATACCTTTTATATTTCTTTATACATAAACATATTAATACGAAGGTTACTAAAACTACTGCATAAAAACCCCCATATATAAGAAACAGGTAAACTTGAAAGGTTTTGATGATCATATTTTAGAATTATGGTCCGAACCAGGCAGTTTTTCTCTACGTCCAGTCTTTATGCTAAGCTAAGCTAAGATAAGCTATGTACAGGCTGACGCTCAATACTTAACAATCACAAATCAGAGTGGTGTCTATGTTCTCGTCTTATCTTGAAAGAATGCTCAAAAACAACCTTTTCCAAAATATGAAACTACACCTTTAATAACGTAAGTCAGTGATACACGTGACAACATTTAAAATTTAATCATGAAAATACAATGATCTCCCATTTGGTGACATCACAATGACCACTCTATGTACTTATAATTATGGCGATAAAACACAGAGGGGACAGACAAGGTGTAAAAAAATAGAAGAAAAACACCATTAAAGTTCTGATTGCTTAAGTGCAATGGTGCCATGTGTGAAAATCGGCGTCAATTCTCAAGATCTTTGATAATAATAATAATAATGATGCATTGATTTTATGTAGCGCTTTTCTAGACACTCAAAAACGCTTTACATTGCATTATTCATTCACTCCATACTCCATGGTGGTAAGTTACATATGTAGCCACAGCTGTCCTGGGGTAGGCTGACGGAGGTGAGGCTGCCAGTCTGCTCCATCGGCCCCTCCGACCATCACCAACCACTCACTCTCACACTGCATCCACCCAGGCTTCCTGGTGTTCCCTCACGGTCTCCCATCCAGGTACTGACCAGGCCCAACCTCGCTCAGCTTCCGAGATCTGGAACCCGAAATCTCTCCTGAGACTCCAGTGCTCAGCCTCTTGACTGAAGGATCCAGACACCACAGGGAGATCCGCAGATACATCGAAACTCAGGTACTTCCCTAAATGAAAGATGTTTAGATCAGGCCAGAGATTGGCACCACCATCAGAAACAAGCTGGTTCGCCTTATGACTGCAACAATTTCTGGAAACAAAGGCATCTCTGCACACAAGGACACTTCGGACAGATATAGTGATGCAAAATTCGATGTGATTAAATTCACATGATGTCACTAACACTGTTATTTAAGTCCATATGTATGGTTGTTCTTGATTCGCACTTCATTTTTGCAAATTTATACTTCAGCGGATTTTCTCTAGATTTCGTCAAAATGACTACATTTGGATGGAAACCCAGTTTTTTAATGGGTGTCTATTACCGTGGCTAAACCTAAATGCAGGTCTTCTCGCTCTCTCTCGCTCCTGCTCTCTGTTTAGGATCTTCCAAAAGGCTGAGCTAGTCATATTATCCCATCCAGCCATTTTTCAAAGCCAGACGCTGTCTTTCTCTTTATTCCGGCCCAGGATACACACAATGCTCACCGTATACATGCCTGTGCTCATTTCCACATGCACGTTTCCCCCTCTTTCTGTTCCTGCGCCTCGATCACACACCTTCCCCAGTCTTCCACATCCCTCTTACTCCCTTTGTTTCCCAATTGGATCTCGGGGGCAGGCCAATATTTCAGCTTGCTTTTTTAGGCGCCTGTTATTGGCCTTTTATTAAAACAAGTGCTAGTGCTTTCAGAGCGTTCCACCGCTGTTGTGACACGGCGCGGGCTTTTACACCTTTACAAGCCTGAAATTGGTCTTACTGGTATCAAATATAAGCATCTTTAATCCAACAAAAAAAATCTCTCTTCACCTTGAAAAGTCCCAAATCAGTCGGGCCCTATTTTGCTCTTTTTCCACTCTTCCTCATCTTCTCTCCATGCCTCTTCAATTTGCCTCTTTCTCTCTCTCATCTCTCTGTCTCCCTACTTTCTCACTCTCTAATTCTCTTTCTCATTTGCCTCCCTGTTTCTTCTTCCACATGCGGGAACTGTCATTATATGTTATGGCGTATCGGTTCTCTGCATGCATATGAGTCTCTCTCTTTTTCTCTGTCTCTTTCATGTTTCCCTGGCAGTCATACATTACGTTGGAGAGACAATACCTCCTCCAGATAATGCCATAAATGAGGGAATTTACATACATATGCTCGCATATGCAACCACAGCCTCTCATATCTGTCGCACTCAACGCAGGCTGGATTTCAGCTTGTGTGTGTGTGTGTGTGTTCGTGTGTGTGTGTGAAGTGGCGCTCCAGTGGGACCATCATTAGAGTGGATCTAGACTAATGACACAGGAAACTGATTCACACTGAGAGAACTTCTGTAAAGCCCACACACACGCACACACACACACACACACACACACACACACACACACACACTGGCACGTGGCCTACTATGTTTTTGCTTTCAGTAGAGGAAAAAGTAGGATTAGATCATTGCACTGCAAAATGTTACGACTAAATTATTTACTAATTTAAGTGATCAGTAATCCTCTTTCTATAATCCTACTAACTATCACAACTGAAAACTTATTCCACGGTGACATCACGCGCACACACACACACACACACACACATGAACACATTAAAAGCATCAAAGCGTGTTCCATTAGAAGGCAAGAACTTATATGTTTCATGCAAACATGATAATTCATCATTTGCACAATAGTGTTTATTACATTCAGGCCTGGGAAATGAAGTTAACACAGAGGTGCCAATAACTGAAGTTCCTCCAATGGCCGCTTTGCTTTCTTTTGTTATTGTCGCCTCTTGACAGCATCAAACATGACCGCTACCGACGGACATGAAAGAATAATTACAACTTGCCCAACTGAGAACAGCTCTTTCAAATTGTTCTCCATTTTTCTCTCGTAAATGACCAAAAGTGTCCTCCTCAAATTTTTTTTAGCATTTGGAAAACTTTTTTTTGCAGCTTCTTCTAATCTGTTTATTACAGCCATGCATGAAATAGCTCTTACCACCACAGCAACACTATGCAACTCAGTTTATTTGTTCCAAAAACAATTAATGGAAACAAGCCTTATTCATACTTTTTTATTATGATTATTAATTTTTGCGAAATCTCTAAATTTTGCTTTAAATTCACTTGAGTTATTATAATAATAATAATAATAATAATAATAATAATAATAATAATAATAATAATAATGCATTGGTTTTATTTAGCGCTTTTCTAGTCTCTCAAAGACGCTTTGCATTGCATTATTCATTCACTCCACATTCGATGGTGCTAAGCTACGTATGTAGCCACAGCTGCCCTGGAGTAGACTGACGGAGGTGAGGCTACCAGTCTGCACCATCGGCCCCTCCAACCACCAACCACTCACTCTCACTGCATCCACCCAGGCTTCCTGGTGTTCCCTGATGGTCTCCCATCCAGGTACCGACCAGGCCCAACCTCGCTTAGCTTCCGAGATCTGACGGGATCAGACATCCACAGTACTGGAAACACAGCTAGTGTCTGTTTGGGATCCCTGACACAGTTCAGGTGTCGTTACCAGTTTCATTAAGGGGACATTTACCATCTAGACTTCTCTGATGGTCTCATTTCAATAACTGTACTTGATAAATGAATGTGCAGTAAAACTACTGAATAGATTTCATGTGTGACCCTAATAAACCTGACCTCTCAGCTGGGAACCACCAACCAAATTATGCAATTATATATAAAGTAGTATAAAGTAGTATAAATTTAGTGTATGTGCATTGATGCATTGTTAGTCATTTATTTGTGATGGATAAAGTTGGCATACAGGGTCAGGAAAGGCAGCGTCCAAATAAAGGATGTGGTTGTGTGGTTAACTGCCTTGACAACACTCTGCCCTGTTGTTTTTTTTGTATCTGATCAATGTATTTATTTCTATTGTATTCATTTAATGTCACAACTTTTATTCGCTTTTCTGATTTCAGCTTAACAGGGAGTCTCCTGGATGCACAAAGGGCCGCTGCCAGACTTAACAGTGGATTTAGACGAAGGGTCCGGTGTGTGACACCATCGTCCAGCTACTATACACATTAACCGCAACAGAAACAACACAAGCTTGTGATTCCTTTTTCTGCCGCTCACACCGTATTTCACTGCGTTTCCCAAACTGCTGGGAGTTCACCAGGAGAAAACAACGAACAGATGTTTGCTTCTAACAGAACAGAGCTCACTTGTGGATCCTCTCTAATCCCCATCTCCCTCAACTGCAGCACGTAGCTGCAGAACTTATGCGTTTACTTGGAGACTAATTGTGACGAGCTGCAAACCTTGTGCCGTCATGGAAATCTCAACCGGGGTTTGACAGCCTTGGGAATTTAAAAACTTGTTTTATTTCCCGAATTTCACGAGGAGTGTGTTATTATTAGTATTCAGACGTTTTCCCACTTCCGTCTCATGTAGATTCATCTGAGTAAGAATTTCAAAGATTACACTTTTCTCTCCTCCTGGCTAAAAGGTCCACAAGAAACCATTTAGACAGTAACAGAGTCATGTTCCACAGTCAAACAGCCTCCAATAAGTCAGTTGTCTCCGGACCGACTCGTCCCATCTTTCTCTTTCCATCTGACTCTTCTCTTTATTGTTTACTTTTTAATTAATCGCGCTGGTTCATTCTAAACATGTCAGAATAAATACATTTTTCATCCCGGTGATATCGGCCTCCCCGCTCCGTTATTAATGCTGCGGAGAATTCAGCCACTGTTTGCAAATAATATCCTCAAATTGAATCATTGTTGCATGAATATATGCAAAATATTCATTTCAGGCGGCGTGAGGGTTGAGTGCTTTTAAATTGGAGAGATCATTCATGGCTTCACCTTTTCAGGCGAGATAAAGTCGTGTGCAGTAACATTACAATGTCAGCGGAGGGGAGGAGGAGGGCGGGGGTGAGAGAGAGAGAGAGAGAGAGGGATGAGAGAAGGGGGAAAGGTAGAAATAATGACAAGGGAGAAGCAGCGTGAGTCAATAAAAACAGCAAAATCCGGAGCGAATGAGAACAGAGGAACAGAAGACAAAGGAGGAAGAACAAGGACGGGGAAATAAAAAGCCATTCTCTCTCTTTGTTGTCTTGTCCCAACACTTTCTAAGCATCACACAGCAGGGATCACTGTTTGTACGGGTGTGTACAGTTCTGTGATTGCAGGTTAGTGGCATTAATAAGTCGACACGCACAAATAAGGACTAAAGAAACTCCTCCCTCCGCTGGAGCGCCACCGTCCTCCACATTTCGATAACAAAACATGTCGATTTTTTCTCACCGAATTGAAAACACGCACGGCAGCTGACAGTTTGACGGACGGCGCAGATGAGCCAGGTTTGCTTTATCCTCGCACAATTCTAATAATATTCTGGCAAAATTAGAATTTCAAGTTTTCTTGAAGCCTGCAACTCTGTGAAATTAATTAAAATAATTAGCTAATTAAAAAGCGACCTGCTGCTATTTTTCAGTGGTGTGGCATTTTTTCAGTCTCAGTGCTACTGAGACTAAAATGGATGCAGCATTATTGTGCTTTATTTCTGTGGTATCAAATTTTGTAGAGATGTAGTCGTTTCCTTTCTAATTTACATGAGAATAACAATTACAATACTATTGATCAAGTAGTTGCTAATAGCATCACTGATTAAAGACTATTTCTCACTGTCTAATTTAGAGTTTTCATTTGGTGGAAGTAAGAATTTCCTAAAATTCTCCCAACCGCCTTTTTGGATGTAACCCAAGTGTGTAACCCATGTATAAGCTGTTGTACAGTTGTAAATTTGTGTATATCTTTTTTTCCTAAACTGGCATTTGTGTCTTCATGGATGGTGACAGTGGTTGAAAAGATGGACGACATATGGAGGGCAGGGTTCATATGACACGCATGCTGCCTGGTCATGGTTGTGGATATTACAGTTTGATGGTTTCATGAGAAAGTAGGTACCTACTACCAACTGATAACCAATAGTTCCATGGTCTCACTTTCAAAAAGTCTGATCTGGAATGGAGCAGAATCACAATCCACAGTCTGAACTGCTGGTCTGCTTACAGATTTAGGTTAACTATTGTGATCACATGATTAGCTGTGCATGTGGTTGTCTGGATACAAAACCTGTCATTTCAACCTCAAGGTAAACCCAAACCTCACAAATCTCTGCATCCCTTTCTTTGCTCTGATTTTACTCTAAAAGTTCTGACAGGAGGTAGAGATTCACAATTCTGCTGCTTCCACAGTTCTTCCACTACCTGCTGGTACCTTGTCTTCGTCCACCATGCTGTCTTTAGTTTACGAAGTAAGAGACACCTCCACTAAAGGAGACTCCATAGGGGTCTTGCTCTGCTCTGCAGACTCAGTGAGGTCCAGGTTCTCCATTTTGCAGCAGATCTCTTGGAGAACAGCAGAAGAAATGCCGTCGCCAACTGCAGCATGGGGCTGTGGATTCGGAGTCCATCCCCGAGACTCAGTGAAGAGGCTGCTGAGTGACGTAAAAGACCGCCACAAGAGCGGCCCAGTCAGCCTGCAGGGAGCATGGGATGTGAGGGACTGGGGTAGCTGGTTCACAGTTGCGTCAAGGATTTTCAAAAAAAAGAGAATTCTGACTTGTGTCCGAATAAAAGAAGCTTTACTGAGTGTAAGAATGAAGTTGTGGCTCGTGTATTCCCCATCCTGTCCAGCCTATGGAGTATAAGGTGCTGAGATGATAATAGCGACCCTGGTAACCTCTGGTACCAAGATTATGGGGTTATATCTACCCACAGCTTCCACCTGTACAAAGGTGACTACAGTGACAACTACAACCCCATCAATCATTGGATCTCTCTATAAAAACCTCATAATAAAGTGTTTCTGAGGTCACATTTAAACTAAACGTTGCAATCATTTCACATTATTAAGTGAATTCAGTGCAAGTACTGTTTTAGAATTCATCCAACCATTGCTGTGGAAATTGTCAAATTTAAAACCAATTCATCAATAATTTCTCTCCCCAGCTGAGCACTTTCCAGATAAGGGGGTTTCATTTTCACTGAAGTTGGGCAGTAAAGGGAACATCGCCCTCATTGCTCAGATCTTACTTACAGTTTTCAGCTGGAAGCGAAAATTGCTTCACGGTGGTTTTATTTTGGCAACATCGAGATGCTTCCTTGTGTTACCTAGTGGCTTTGAGGGTTGTGGAAGGTTGCGCACTTTACAACCTGAGAGAAATGTGCTCATCCGCTGCATGTCTTTGGGTGAGAATCCATGTTTTTATTCACTGTTGCTATTCTCCCGAGATGACACGAGAATCAAACAGTGGAAGATAGTGGAAGAAGGGAGAGAGCTAACGAAAGAACATACGGTACATTATCAAGTTTTATTTTCATCAAAGATAACTAATGTGAAGTGCATTCATTTGCATAACTTTAACAACTACTTTAGTAAGATGTTACTTTCTGGGCTCATATAAATACATTGGTTGAATGACCTCTGACTTTCCACTTCTGAAAATAAACGTAGACACTTTTTTTCCCGGGCCTCAACAGTATAATGCTCGCTGAATTTTAGTCAATATTTACACCCACAACAAAAGCACACCTCCTTTGCCACGTCTCTGTTGTTCCACATGCATTCAGAAACAGAGAGAACAACCAGAGCGACCATTTTCTAACCAGTGGACCATCAGATAACCCCGTGTACCATTTGCATGTTAAGAGGTTATTCCCCACCCTCCTCCCCGCCTCTCCTCCTCCTCTCCTAACCCTGCTTCCTTGCACCATTTAAAAGTTTCTGTGTCCTGTATCTAATAGGGGAAGGAGTGGGGGGAGGGGGGGGAACTAATATCCAAAAGCAAATATTATTCTCTCCCCCACCTCTGCCCCCACTTTCTTCCCTCTCATGCAGCTGCACATTAACAAGTCTAAACACGGCATAATCACCGGCAGAATCAAATTCCTCCGATATGAATGCCGATGCTGCGCTCCCACCAATATTTTATGGTAATACGATAAAAATGTAAAGTTGAAAATAGCAGTTCCCCTTCTTCTTCTTCTTCTTCTTCTTCTTCTTTTTAATGTAAAAGGTAAGCTGAAGAGTAGCAGAGGGAGGTGTGCTGGGAGTGAGGGAGGTGGTGGTGGGGGGGCTTTGAGTTGGTGGGGGGTTCATCACATGGCCAGGGCCTCGCCGAGGGATAGGCTGTCGCTAGGAGACAGAGGCAGGGAACGGACCAGTGGCAATGATGTATTAACTGGCGAAGGTGGCTGACAGTAATCTTTGTCACTAGATGCAGTGGCTGTCTAAGTCCTGTCATTTTATGCATCTCATGCAAAACAGATGTACCCGGATACTACAGGCTCAGGGAGAGAAAGAGAGAGAGGGAGAGAGATCCAGCCAGGATGGAGGATGGAAGGGGTGGAGGGTGGAGAGGAGGGGAGGGGGGGACAAAAAAAATCATTATACAGCTAGAGGTTGGAAGGGCTGTCACAAAGAATTTCATTATTTTTCATCCGGTATCGAGAAGGTGGATTGTGCATATTGTAATTTTTTTTTTCCCGCCACCATAAGCCTCTAAATAATTTGGGAAGTTTCCAGGGCAGAAGTTTTCCCTTTCCTCTCCGCTCATTACCCAGAGTTCAGGGCAGAGGTGCTCAATCACCCCGGCTGAAGGAAACGCTTACACATAGAAACACGCCCTGCCGCCGCCGCCGCCTCCTCCTCCTCCTCCTCCTCCTGTCCTCCCCTCTGCTCTCTATCCACACTCCATCCTTTACCACTCCATCTCCCAGCCCTCCTCCTCCCACTCCTCCTTCCCCTCACTACCATTGTCCTTCCTCCTCGCTTCGTTCCTCCTTTATTTCTCGGCCTTTCTTCTGCTTTCGCTTGATTCCACGCCGCCGTCCTCGTCCCTCTTGTTTTACTTCGCCTCCTCATTCCTTGGTTTGTTGTCTCGTCTCTTCTCGTGCACCACCTCTTCTCAGTCTTTGAGGTTGTGGCCTCCCAGGGCTTCTCTGGATGCTGCTATCATCTCTGTTCTTATGTACCTAACTTTATCACAGTACTTTAGCACTGAGCAAAGACTCAGTAATGCATAACTCACATCAGCGATATTCCTTCTTGTCACGTTCTTGGATCAGCTCCTAAAATATCTGTGTTTAGAATATCTACTTTGTGACAGGAAGCATTTCTGACAAAGTCTGCCAATTCCTTGAAAGATGAAAACAACATACTGGGGTCTATGGTTCAACTTTAAATGCTGGAGTAGATGGCCTCATGGTTCCACACAAGTAAGTAAGTAAGACCTGCCCAGCCCCTGAGTCCAGGTTCTTTGCAGTCAGTTGTCACTTTCCAATGGACTCACGATCAGATCTGATCATGTGATCTTCAGAAAAAATTAAGTGTGTCCATTTAAGCAGAGTTTGACCTGTGAAGTTCAGGGAAAATGTCAGTGATATTGTTACTTAGCTGGTGGTGAATCAGGTTCTCTTTTTATTACTGCTTTTACACCAGAGAAGTTCTGTTTCTAATACCGGTTCCAAAATAGTCCCCTGTCTTTAGGTCTCTGTTTGTGCAGCTTAACTACTTTTACATTTTTACAGGTCGGCTGTGGCTCAGGTGGTAGAGTGGGTTGCTCGCTGATCGCAAGGTTGGCGGTTTGATCCCCAGCCCCTCCGCATGCCAAAGTGTCCTTGGGTAAGACACTGAACCCAAAGTTGCTCCCAATGCCTGGCAGGCACTTTGCATGGAAGTTCTGTTCATGAAGTTCAGTTGCCATTGCGAACCACATTGTGAAGTACCACGAAGGTAGAAAGGCGCTATATAAGTTTACCATTTACATTGGTAGAAATTAAATGTTTAGGATCAAGTACAGTTATCCTCTCTCTCTCTCTATATATATATATATATACATCTGTGTAGAAGTATTGTAAAATTATTCATCTTTTAAGTAAAACAAAGCAGCGAAAGATCCAATGGAAACCTCAAAAATACTCTAAATCTTCCTTCCATCACAGCAGAGTGACAGCTCAGCAACGTGGTAACTGCTGAATATATTCAATCACAATTCATCGCAAGGGATGCCAGTGTAAAAAATACACAACTCAATTTTAATTAGGTGGACCATAAAAAGGAGGGTGGGCACTAAAGCTTTAATCAACACAGAAAAAAACTACACAATGGCTTCAATTGGTATATTCTGTAGATTTCTATTGTATCTTCACCTACATCTGAAACATCTGAAAAATGTCACTGGCAAATAACATAAATACAAAGTTCTTTAAAACAGTGAGCATAAAATTTCCTTATGTTGTAATATATCAGAAGTGACTGATACATGCCTATATATATATATATATATATATATATATATATATATATATATATGTATATTATACGTACATTTAGAAACACAAAACTGACATACTGTATTGGTTTCCACATACTTACACTCTGCTGCCTACAGGCCGTTCCAACTGTACTACATAAAGTACACTACTTATATTTTACTCTTTTTCTTCACGCTGAAGCGACACTGTTGCAGTGTCTTAATTGCACCTCTATTTGCTGCAGAGAAGCACATCACATATTAACGACAGTGTACATAGTGCATGTAGACAGCAGCAGAAGGACGATATCTTTTTATCTACCTGCAGTAAAACTCACCCTCTGTCCAAGCCATGAATAACACTTATATTGCCGGCTCGTTTCTTTACCCGGGAGACAGGGAAGGGGAGGATTGGAGGGGAGGAGACAGCAAAAGAAATTAAGAAAAATTGCATGTTTACATACAGAGAAGGAAAGTAGAGAGAGACTGCGCATAAAGCTTTCTAGTCCTAATGAGTGTTTTTTACTCAAAGTGTGACTTGAATTCTGTGTTAAACTGATATATAAAGAATTGATTTGTATGTCTATTTCTGGATAACTGCTATAGAGTGTGTCTACGGCCAGCAAGAGGTCATGGACACCCTATGCAGCCAAACGTACCTGGACCTGAGCATTAATCTGCCGCTGCTGCTGGTTTCATGTTTTCCACCATATGCTGGACAGGTGATAATGTCAGCTTTAGCTCTTGTACTGTACACTGTGATGAACATTTATCTGATGTTGTATAAACCAAAGCACATATTAGGTAGTTTAATTATGAATTCAAATGAAAGTTTGTTGTCATGTGGAAAGCGATGCTGGATCCTGGCAAGTTCGGCAGCTGCCCTAAGACCCTGGACCACCAGACACTGCTGCGGTGCCACCGCCCGCTGGAGATCCCATCGGACTCCGACGGCGAACACCTCGCCCTCGTCCTCGCCAGCCCCACCCACCCCGCAGTTTTTCTAACATTACTAGCTGTGGCCACAGTTTGTGAAAAAACTACACGTTTACTAGGTCAAAAAGAGCGTTAATCTCATGATAAAAAAATTGACGTCGTTAAAATTGATTTGCGTTAACGCATTAACAACGTGATATTTTTGACAGCACTAATATTTTCTTGATATTGTTTAGGTCTACATAAATAAATGACATTTGTTAGAATTTTCTGCTGAATATCATTGATAACAAGTTATCCCTGCTCCATCTTGGGGCCCTGGTCTTGTAGAGGGGCCCTGTGTAAACCAAATATGTTCATTATTAGTGTACCATATTAGTAGAATGTCTTTAATAAGCAATTGATTGCTCATTGCATACACAGTCAGAGAAACTACATGATAAAATATCTGAACTGCTTACTCTGTGTGAGAAACTGTCTGATAAAGTTGAGTTTCATACAGTATCAAACTGGGGAAACTAGCAAATATTTACATTTGTTATGTTTGGACGAATGACTTTTGGGCTTGTTTTGCTTTTAAAAAAAGGACCCAAACCATCAATCAGCTATTAAAATTCTTGATAATTCATTTTCTTTCTGTGTAACAATTAATCAATCAACTAATCAATTCATATCCAGAGTTTTGGTTCACTTCTGTGTGTCCAAAAATATAATTAAACTGACATTTACAGTGGGGATTAATAGAGACCCAATGACTAATTTTTGACCCAAATCCCCTCAGGAGGTTAATCCAACCCTGATTAAAACAGAAAAAGGGCCTTATCAAATCATTTGCTTCCACTATGATCCCTTGACAAACCTTTTACTTTTCCAAACATGGTAAACTAAAAATGTTAAAGGGAGCCATTACCAGCTGCAACAGTGTCGTTCTTGTAGGGCAGGAATCATATTTTAGCTCAACACATGGACAATAAAGAAGTGCATGTGTTTGGCACATCGATCATTTTTCCAAACCGGTGACACAAAGTTGGAAGAACACTGCTGTGTAAAATATCACCGTATGCTCTGGCATTAAGATGACCCTTTATAAGAACTAAGTTGCCCAGACCAACCATAAAAACTCAGACCCACGCCAAAAGTGCATGAAAGTATGTAGACACGGGGGTCCAAGGCAAACTGAGTAACTGCATCCGTTTGTCCGGATCCAGAAGGGGGAATGGATACAAAGTTCACCATGTCGTCACTTTTCAACACTTAAATTTTGGTCAGTTGCAAGACAATCCAACAAGTTTAGTTACAACTAAGATGACATGGTTGGGATTAACTGCAACATGGCAATGTCAATGAGCTGCTGCGCCCCCTTTAAAGCACTATTCCTCTCAAAAATCCTCCGCAAAATTTGTGACATCCACCTATTTGCTTATCTCGTCTGGGTTGCGAGGTGAGTATACCTGCCCAGAACTACCTCTGTCCTACCACTGTTTTTCCAGGGGAATACATAGGGATTAGTAAGGCAGCCGAGAAACCTGATCTCTCCGCCGTATGCTGGGTCTGCCCCAGGATCACCTCCTGGTTGGACATGCCCAAAACATCTCAGGTAGGAGGCATCTAGGGGGCATCACAGACCAACAGACAGACAGATAGATGCCTGAACCAAGGCCAACTAGCTCCTATCAACACAAGACATAAGCAGTTCCACTCTGATGCCCTCTCAACTGACCGAGCTTCTCATCCTCTCCAAGGGTAAGCCCAAACGCCCATGGATTCACCTTTTGGTTCTACCCTCCCTTTACCACAAGAGAACAGTCGAGTGTCCCTATCAGTGTGGACCACTCTGATCTCCTGCTCCTTTCTTTCCCTACACATGAACAATATGAGGAAAACAAAGATCTCAAAGTACTTGAATTCCTCCTCTTAAGGCAACAGCTCCTCCCTAACATGCAACCCTTTTCCAGCCATGGAAAAGTAGTAAATGGTAAATGGTCTGCACTTACATAGTGCTTTTCTCTACCTTGGTGGTATTCAAAGCGCTTTACAATGTGTTTCTCATTCACACACACATTTACACTCCAATGGTGACAGAGCTGTCATGCAAGGCACTAATCTGACATTGGGAGCAACTTCGGGTTGTCTTGCTCAAGGACACTTCGGCATGCGGAGGGGTTGGGGATCGAACCGCCAACCTTGCAGTCAGTGGACAACCTGCTCTACCACCTCAGCCACAGCTGCCCCAGGTGCCTGGTACCAGGTGCCAGGTGCCAGGTGCCAGTTTTCATTTTAGCTGCTTTGCACCCGACTGCAAACTTCACCAATTTGTAACATGTAATCAAAAAACTCAAAATCTGAAATCTTAAAATTACATTTTAACACAGGGTTCATTTTTATGCCAGGTTATACTGTGCTTTAGTGGTAAATATATATATACATATATATATACTTACAAATTTTTAAATTAACACAAACAAGTTGATACACAATAAGCCAGGAGCTTCCAGTAGGTCTAGAGTTCCGGGGTCCCTGGGAGGTTGGTAAAGTTGAGAAGTTTTCCGACTGAGAAGTTTCATTGGTATTTAAAAAAAAAATGGCTAGGTAGTGTTGATCCAGCATGGGAGCGCTAATGAATGTGAACTGTACTTCAAGGGATCATCAAATTGGTGTTGGTCAAACCTCCAGTCTCGCACACAGGTGATTCCATCCATGGAGCTGTCCACATAGTAGATTATGTAGTCAATAATAAATTACCCACCTAATTTCACACCATTACGCTGCTGAAGAGGAAGGAGAAAACATGAAGAGAGAGCATGTGGCAGGAAAAAAATACCGTCAAGTGAGGAAAAACTCAGAGCAGTGAGGAAAAATGGAGGAAAAAAGCAAAAGAGCGGAGGAGAAGAGGGAGAGTAAAGGGTCAAAGAATAAAGGGGTGATAGAGAGAGAGAGAGAGAAGAGAGGGGGAGAAAGAGATGTAAGTGGGCTCTGTGGAGGCCCCGGTCGGTGGCAGTCTGTCTCTGATTTCCATTCATTGTTAAGATGGATGAGATCCCAGCCGGACCGGGAGCAGACCGCCGCATTTCTTCTTCTTTTACTCTTTCTCTTTTTTTTTTTGGACAGGGGGGGCATTATTCAAAACAGAGCTTATTTTTGGTGGCCATTATGCATGCACACCTGATCAGCATGTCAGCCTGGCCTCCCCGCATCGCATGATGGAACGGCCCAATTTACCTCTTTCACCTGCCTTGCATAAAGGCACACTGAGCACACACCGGCAGGCGCTCGCTGCACTGTACAACACACACACACACACACATGCATATACACACCCAGTGGAGTGGAGGTGGGAGGATGGAGTCGCCCGCAAGTGTGCATGATCATACACCAATGCAGACGCACAAGCACACACACACACACACTGCTGTTTATTTGCAAAGTGTGCATGAAAGTGTGTGCTTATGCTATATACAGCCATCGGAAGTGTTGCATGTGACACACACTCACCTACTGTACTGACACACACACGGCTCCCACACAGTCTCCTAACTGTGTCAGTTGTTACTGAGTCAAAACTGAATTCATTAGCAAGTCAGGACTCTCTCTCTCTCTCTCTCTCTCTCTGTGTCTCTGTATCTGCTTTGCTGTCTCCCCCTGAATCCAGCGCAAAAGTGGAGAGGGTTCATCCTGACAGCACATTTCAAAGGCTACACCAATAAAATATAATTCCAGTAATCAGTCTTTTGTAATTAATCAACTATGAAATGGAAATAAATAGTGTTTCTATATTTAGATTTAGTTATTAGGAAGTGCCTTCAAATCAGGGCACAGTTTGACTGCTTGTGTCTATTTGCAGGGCGTATCCACGACGGGATGTGGATTTGATCCTCCGTTTGACCCCCGAAGAATTAGTCTGGGATTTTTTTTTTCTTCTGTCTTTGCAGTGTGAGTTTTCTTTTTAATTTGCTCACAATGTGGCTTGGCTTTCCTGAAGCTTTGCCCAAGCCTGTATTTATGTTCTTACTCATCACATCAACACTGGCAGACCTACAGTAAAAAATAAATAACTCAAAGCAGATCTCCAATATGTGCATCTGTGCGTGAATGTTATAATCCTTATTTATTCCATAGAAATAAATCCTTTTTTTACTACAATGTACAACCGAGCGGGTGTTCTCTGAACCCTTCCCTTTCACAGTGAGTGTAAAGTGAAGGCGTAAGAGAGTAAGAGAGATTCTTGTCCTTCTAAAACTAAAAACACAACAGGATATTTGTAACACATTACACAGCACTAATGCAGGCTTCAAACATAACTGTACACAAGTAACTAGTTGACCAGCTAGTTGACTGGTTGACTTGCAGCAGTGCAAACTGTTCATTTGAGAGGAATCAAATGATTAAGTACACTAAATTGCCAAAAGTATTGGGACACCCCTCCAAATGATTGAATTCAGGTGTTCCAATCACTTCCATGGCCACGGGTGTATAAATCCAGCCCCTAGGCATGCACACTGCTTCTACCGACATTAGTAAAAGAACGGGTCACTCTCAGGAGCTCAGTGAATTCTAGTGTAGTACCGTGACAGGTTGCCACCTGTGCAGTAAGTCTAATCATGAAATTTCCTCAATACTAAATATTCCACGGTCAACCGTTGGTGGGATTATAACAAAGTGGAAGCAACTGGAAACAACCGCAACTCAGCCATGAAGTGGTAGGCCATGTAAAATCATAGAGCGGATGCTGAGGTGCACAGTGTGCAGGAATCACCAACTTTCTGCAGAGTCGATAGCTACAGACCTCCAAACTTCATGTGGCCTTCAGATTAGCTCAAGAACAGTGTGTAGAGAGCTTCATGAAATGGCCATGGCTGAGCAGCTGTATCCAAGCCCTCCATCACCCAGTCCAATGCAAAGTGTCGGATGCAGTGCTGCCACTGGACTCTAGAACAGTGGAGATGAGTTCTCTGTGTGTGTAAAGGCAGACGTCCCAATACTTTTGGCGATATAGTGTACATCTAATGTAAAAAGCACTTGTTAACATAGCCCCTTGATACCTGAATTTATTTACAATTATATAAAAACAATAATTTTGTGTTTTTGATTTCAAGTTGATGTTCAATTAAGTGGAGATTGTTAATTTGTCTATAGCACATATAGTAGATATAAAGGTGTAATGCAACAGGCATTAATGGTAAAAAAGAAATTTATTGATGCCACAAATGCCGTTCAAACCAGTCCTAAGAGAAACCTGGTGCTTGCAAAAGGTTCCTAGATATGTACTGAATATGCACGAACCAGCATTGGGGGAATGTATAAGCTATCTTGGCTGCAGCGGTACGTTGCAAATTTGGGACACCCGGCGTTAAGGAGTTAATTTGGATAAACTTAATTGTATTGTGTGCTACCCATTGAAACAATTCGTTTAAGTTGGTCCAATAATTCTCTTTTTTCAGTGAGATTGTCACCTGGAGCTTTTCGAACAGAAGTTCCCACTGAGCACATGTCATCTGCTTTTCTTTCAGTCTGTTCTCCAACTCATTCCAAATCAACAAAGCTGGGTTTCGGTTGGTGATTGTGGAGGTTAGGTCATCTGATGCAGCACTCTATCGCAATGCCTCTGGGTTTAACAGCCCCTTCCAGAGCCAGGAGGTGTATTTTAGATCACTGTCCTGTTTAAAAAAAACAAAGGTGGTTCCGTATGTACCCAGAAACTGCATCATTAAAACCCGTTTACTTGGCTACCATGAGCTGAAAAAAATCTCCTGTAACAATTGTCAGTGCAGTCGGAAAAATAATTGGTCAGCAGCTTGAAATGAGAGGTGTGCTTTAGTCTACTTCTGTGTGAAATTAAGCACCAATTATTTTGCAATTTACCGAGAATTAAAAGTGGTCAATCTGCCACTCTTTTCACTATAAATGTGCAAATATGTGCCATGGCAGAACAGAAAGTGGTAGCTGAGTTGGACAAGGCTTAGCGAAGGATCAATTACTCTGACCACATAATGACTCCGTCTATATTAACCAACAACGAGGATTACCACTTCAAATCAGCTGGAAGCTACAGAACGAGAAAGTGTGAGGCAAAGTTTCAGCAAAAAACAACACGTGAAAGTTTACTCACACTTCGGCTGTCACATGGTTGGTAACTTTAAGATGACTGAAGAATGTCAGCCTTTCAAAGTGTTATTTCATGTTGAATGATTAATACAATAATAAAATGTCACCGCGAAGATGTTCTTAAAATGACAGCTTCAGCTTAAAATTGCAGCCTGATATGCATCACCTGACAGGCCTGATTTTCCCATCATAAAAATCATTTTTATTGTCTACCCACTCTGGTGTGAGCATTAGTCAATGTAGTATCATGGAATTTTGATTGAATGATAAGCAGATTTCCATAATTACACAAAAAGTTTTCCTCAGGGAGAGTGTGTCAACCAGGACTGTTAACTTTCACATTAGAACTGTTTTTGTGATGCTTCAATTCAGTTCTATGCTTTCTCTGATGTCCCTCAGCCCTTAATCCCCTGTTATACGTCAGCAAGGCCACACTGTTGATGTGTCCTGTAGGGCTGCTATTCAACAGAGAACGCTTTATAAGTAGTTTTCAATTTAATACTTGAAACTTCCACATGTGGACCTTCTGTCCATCCTTTGACAACAACTTGTGTTAGTTTTCTCGTGGCAGAGCTGATATATGGTTCACGTCTTCACACCAGGTAATGGATGAGTCCCCTTATTAAATGTGGAGAGGTACACAATGGATCAGACGGAGTGTTACATATACAGTATGTAAATAGTACACGGTGCTTGCAAAAAAAAAAAAAAGACCCCTACATTTGAATACATTCCTCTCTGCTTAAAATTCATTCGTCTCAGATTAGAGGATCTGTTGCTGCTGAATTATTCAGCTGTAAATGCATGCGTTGACGGTGCTGTGAACGTGTCTGCTTATGTGTTTATAATAGTCACATTAACTTAGATAAACACTGGTTTGTGATTCCTCCATGTTCAAAAGGTTTTCTGTGTTGAAAAAGGCTTTTTATTAGGGTGGGGGTGAGGCCAGTTTTATTTTGTGGTCAAATAATATATCATGTGGTTCCACAGGCTATTTTTCCAAATACTTTAAGGACTAGAACCTGCAAGATACATTTACATATAAATATATCTTTTAAATTAGACATAGATGTAAGGACAAATAATTATTAAAATGAGTATTGTTTCAATGAAGACTCAGACTGAGACATCGATAGATAACTGATATCTTTAGACCAGCACAGGGGTGGTCATGCACAGATTGAAGCAACAAAAATAACTAGCATACTGATAGTGTAATGTCTCTTATAACTCTAAGCCATGAACCTCTACTGACTTCGAGATGAACACCTTTAACTCTAATCATGCACTTATAATCAGCTTACTATCATTGTAATACCTTGATGTATGATAAGGATGGCTCCCAGTTACAAAAACTTTGGTTATATTCCAGATGTTTCAAACTAAAAGTGAAGTGCCAGTGACAGTGAAGGGAGAGATGTGAGGCCAAAATCCAGCATATGTGCTTACAGCGCCAGAGCAACAGTTCATATTTCCTTTGCACTATACGCACATAAACATTAGAAAAACTGAATTTTGAAGTTTGTCTGTTTTGTGTGTTATCCACAAAACTTCCGTGACTGTGTACTGGGTGGATTAAAAATGCAAGTAACAGCTCAATACTGTGCCTGGAAGCCTAATGTGTTGAGATCAACGTGCTGTTCACACCACACCTTCTGTACAGGCTTGGTGATACAGTGTGAAGTCAAAGGAAAGGTGTGTGCAAGCGTTTTAAATATAACAAGAAGTTAGGTATCGTAGCAGAGGTAATTCAGATAGGCTGCTGCCTTAGAGTCTGATTGGATACCCATAAATCCACTTTGAAAAAGGAAAGGATGCAACTCCAGAACTTGTCCAAGAATTATCAAGGTGTTTTTTTTAATTTTCTTAAGTTTTCAAGTAAGTCAGTCACAGTTGTCATTATATCCCAAGGTACAAACTAAACGGGAACATCCCTAGTACAACCCTGTGTTGACAGATTTGTTTGGCTCTACAAGAAAAAGGCACAAACAAAAGGCCCGACTGTTTTGATGGTGTCCTGTGGTGGTGCACCAGGACGCTGGCAGTGGATCTATTGGGTCCTCTTGGTTGTGGGGTGTGCTGTTGATGGGTCTCGAGCTGGACACTCAGTAAGATTGGGATCTGGAGGCCAAGCTGCCATCTTAGGCTCTCTGTCGTGTTCCTTGAGTTGTTCCCGAGCAGTGTGGCAGATCACACTGTCCTGCTGGAAGAGGGTGCCGGAGCTGGGGAGGGCTGTTGCCATAGGGTGGTGTGTTTGGTCTGTTAAAATAGTAAATGGTCTGCGCTTATATAGTGCTTTATCTTACCTTAGTGGTATCCAAAGCGCTTTACAATGTGTTTTTCATTCGCCCATTCACACACACATTCACACACCAATGGCGACAGAGCTGCCATGCAAGGCGCTAATCTGTCATTGGGAGCAACTTGGGGTTCAGTGTCTTGCCCAAGGACACTTCGGCATGCAGAGGGGCCGGGGATCGAACCGCCAACCTTGCAATCAGTGGACAACCCGCTCTACCACCTGAGCCACAGCCGCCCGAGGTGTTCAGGTAGGTGGTACATGTCAAAGCAACATCCACATGAATGCCATGAGCCAAGGTTTCCCGGCAGAATTGTTGCACTGTAATGTGATAATCACTGAGTGCAGGTGGTCTGATGCATCATGACCTTTGTTATCTTCCCTTCTTGAATTCCAGATTACCAGCTTAACATATCCGCTGAGACACAATGAGAAGTTGGACAAAAGTGTGACTCCAGAAAACATTTTAACAGCCCTTGTGACACAAGGAAAATGTCTGAGCATCCGTCTCCCTCTGTGTACAAAGAGGACAGTGTTCCTCAGCAGAATTGTTCAGGTGTGCCACATTCCCTTTTACTTGCTGGTAGATGAAGCCTCTTCCATTAGACTCTGCTTGGGCTTAAGGCCAACTCGTGGCCCAGATCCTCCAAAATTAGTGACCAAGTGTACTTACTGCACATGTGTCAGGAACACAAGTAGGGCTTAAAGCAAATGTTTGGTAAGAGAAGAGAATTTATGGTGAGATTATCATTCACATCTTTAAATTTCATCATTAATACAGCTATATTTGAAGTAGCTGCTGTCGAACTTTGGAGGTACTTTGATTTGTACAAACTTTCAATCAACAAGACTCAAACACAGTAGGAGGTCCTAAATTCTCCAGAAATCCTGTGCTATGTCCCACTGTGTTTGAAACACCTCAGGAATATTCACTGACACAGTGGTACCGCCCAGTCTGTGAGTATCTGCTATTAGCCTGCAGACATTAGGTTTGATATGAGGGTTAATGTAACCGTCTGCGCAAACGGACCCTATTGTAGTATGAATAAAGCAGCATGCACATCTGCTGTCCACTTACTGGCCTGCATACACAGACGTGGAAAGCGTGATTTGGCCTTCACCCATCACATTGTCAGGAGTGGTTGAAGGTCCATCATCAGCTTTGGAGCACAACTCTCAGACTTTGATAATGTACTCAAAGCTTGAAGAGAAGATGAAGACAAGCAAGAGGGATAGACATGAAAATCAGAAGGAACAGAAAAAAACGAAAGAGTGCAAGGCGATGAGAAAGCAAAAAAGAACATGTTAAGGATGAGGAAAAAAGGACGAAAGGTAATACAAACAAAGGGAAAAGAGCTGGTAGAGGAGAAAGAGGAGAGAGGGCGAAAGGAGACAACATCACTGGAATGAAGGGATGAGAGTAGAAAGAGGTCAGACGGAGAGATGAGGAGAAAGGGGAAAGAAAGGTAGAGAGCTGACATGATAGGGTGGAGATGGGGGGGAGGGAGAGGGGGGTGAGGTGAGATGGGAAAGAGACGACTGGGCAGAAATGGAGACTGGAGGGGAGAGGGAGGAGAGAGAGAGGGAGGCGAAGCAAAAGCCCAGTGGAACCTCCTCCAGATATTTACGGCATCCGACTCCATCTCAGCCCGGCCAGCTGGGGAGAGCAGGTGGACCAAACAGGTCAGCTCATTAACACACACACACACACACACACACACGGAGTCACTATTGTCCTGTTTTAGCTAATGTTGAGTGTGACATTACCGTGGCCGTGAGGTTGCTGCTTTCCCTCCCATGTGTAGAAAAAAACAGCTTGACTCTTGCACAGAGGCTGGCCCAGGTGTGTGTGCTAGTGTGTGTGTGTGTGAGTGTGTGTCATTGTGTTAGAGGGGTTAAAAAGACATGACCCAAGTATGGGACAGCGAGGAGAGATGATGCTGTGTGTTTGTGTGTGTGTCCATTAATCATAGCTGTGCTCCGGGCCAAGCCCTCTGTCCCACCTTTTCACACAATGGACCACACTCACCTTACTGTGAAGCGCCACACACACACACATGCAGACACACACACTACACAGAGAGCGAGAGAGAGTTGTATTTAGCAGTCCGTAGCTGCAAAGACACATCTGAGGAAATAGATGTACTTCAGCTGGACAGATTCTTTATTTAAAAAATGCGATCTGCTGCTTTTTGAGTGTACTGTTGATGCTGTTATCTGTGAACTTAATCCACTTAATGTGTTGTTTTAACAGTGTTAATGCTTTAAATGCCCAGCTCAGTCTTTCTATACACTCTGTATGTTAAAACTCTGTTTAAAGTCTTATGATTTCCCATAGTGCCCCCAAATAAGACGTACAAATTCTGTACTCAACAGTGATTTCCCCTACTATGTTCTCCTGTCAGTATTTTTGGTCTGAAGCTACCATCTGAATGTAACTCAACACTCCCCTGTTCATATTAAAAGACTTCCACCAGCTCAAAGGACATAATCCTGCCCTTTTCTACTGGGTTTTTAATGTGAAACGCAACATGCTGCTTTCCAGAAGCAGCATTAAAATTGAACAAAAACTGCTAGGTGGAGGCAATTAGACTTAATAATTCAGCTAATTTCAATCTTCATGTGTTTTTTTCCTCCATATTTATTTAGCATGGATTACAGCCAATTACTGTGTGCATATGGAGGCATATGTACTGCGCGGGTTAGTGCACACTTAAAATGCCGTGCATGGAAATTCCTGTTGGTGATTTCTATTTTTATGGTGTTGTTTTTTTCATCTGGTCAGAGACATTAATTAGCATGACAAGCTAACTAATAAAAGAATGAAATGAATCAAAACTGCCTTAAGGCCGGCACACACTACAGGAAGTTTCAAAACTTTACAGATTTAGAGACCACACACTTGAAGATAATAAAAGACAGATCGCACAAGATCTCTCTCTTCTGATCTTATAGTGTGGTGTTCACTACAGAGCACACCACACACTATAAGATTCTAAACCGATTCTTCAACAGACTGTCAGGTTCTTCACGCTCAATATTCCAAATCTCGCGTAGTCAAACGTGACTTCAGTTTAAACAAACATGATAGGAATAACGGCACTATAAATAACGGCGTTACTAACGGCTTTCCTTTTTCCAGTAATGAGTAATCTAACTGATGACTCTTCCCATCATTATAACTCTGTTACCGTTACTGTCAAAAATGCGGCGCGTTACTAGAATTGAAGCTGTTTTTCCATCAGACCATCCAGATCTCTGAGCCGAGGAGCAGAGATTTTTAGGGCTGTCAAAATTGACGCGTTAGTGCGGATTAATCCATCATCATGATTAATCTGATTAAAATTTTTTAGCGACGGTAACTCTGCTTGTTTGTTTTTACTTCCTCTTCCGTCAGTCAGCTGACTCAGCTCGCGTTTTGATTGGCTTAAATCTGGTACACGTGACATCACACACTGAGCGTGCTCGGCTGCTCTTGGAGGAAACCCCCACACACTACAGGATTTCTAGTGGCAAACATTAAACATGTTCATTATCTACGATCTCTCCTTCTGAGGCCTTCTGAGCGCACAAAGTCACTCTTAACACACCCCACACCACAGGAACATCAGACATGATGTTGTTTGCAAACAATCAGGCCTTTGCTGGCTTTGATAGTAAGGGGGACATCGGGACGAAAATCGGCCCGATTATCCTGTAGTGTGTACAGGCCTTTACAAAGTCGTAGAGCAGTAGCTGCACTGTATAATGTTTACCAGATATGAACTGTAATTAAACAAAATTGTGAAGATCTCTAAAATAGCAATATTATAACAAATAACAAAAAAAGTTTTATAAATTACAGTTAAAAACTGGTAAAAGTTTATTTTTGCAGTGTTCCTATGTAAACAGTGAAGCTGAGAAAATGAGTTTAAAGTTTAAAGGCTCTTAACCAAACTATGTAAAGGTTATTCAAAATTAATTTTAATTTCTTTAAAGTCAGATTATTTTTTTTGTGCAAAATACAAAACCTATTAATATATACCTGTTATATATATTGTACTGGATTTGCCTGTTCATAACTGGCTCTTTGAGGTCCAGCTGTAACTTATTATCAAAGCAGGTATTGGGCAAGACTTTACCAGTGTGGAGGCCTAGCAGAGACGTCTCGCCAATATGGCTACAAAAAGATGTCCATTCCCTTAGTTACCATTTGGGGATTCTGTCTTTCCTTCTGCAGCTGCTTCCTCTTCCACCGAGGCTCCCACTGTAGTAGGATGTGCTTCTTGACAGTATTCTTCTGTTGCACCATACCCAATGTCTTTTGACCACAGGAGAATGTCTGGTACTTATCTAAGGATCTATGGAGAGATGTCCTCTCCACAGATTTGTTGTTTCTAGTTTAGAGAGATGTCACTCCATCCATTGGGATCACATTTTTAGACCAAATTGCATGAGCTGTAGGATGTGCAAATCCTCCCCGAAGTAGATGTTAAGAGCACACCTTTACTCCAGCTCTCTGCCACATGTGAAGTGCTGAGTTCCACCTTGTTGGGACAGCCTGGATTAGGTTATCTTCAGGCTACTAAATGTCCCTCAGACACACCTTGGTTAGAATTGTGTGACAGAAATGGATGGCATGCTTCTCCATCATCACAGTGGTAACTATGATGGCTCTTTGAACAGACAGACCTTCATTCATCACAACTTGCAATGGGCGGCTTGTGCAGCTGAGGTCTGGAGGTTCCACAAGCCTCATTTCTTTCACCAGATTTGCCCCACTGTCTTAAAGTGCTACATGGTCTTTGCTTATTTTCTAATCATCGACCGCGCTCTGGAGTGACAGGCATCCAGTATTCCAAATACCCTGTCATGAGTCACTGGGTGTTCAAAAAAGACTTTTAACAGCTCAGTAAAGTTTGCCTTTAGCTGGCACTTTAGTCGGTTGTACATGGAAACATTTCAGTGTGTTTGCTGACAGAGACTTGGTGGAGTAGAAGGCAGCTGGAGCCTTCTGACAGCCTGTAGGCCAACCACCAGAAAAACAAGTGCCTCAGTGGCAGAGTCTGTCTCTTTCATCCCATCCCCATATCAACAAATCCAGACATTTTCTATTAGAAGTGTACTGGACTTATTTTTTTAACATGAGAGTCTCAAGTCCATATATAGCCTCTGGTCTTATCTTTAACATGGTGGTCTCATATAATTGTGTTGAGACCAGCATCCACTAAACTCATGCACCTCTCTGAAATGAAAAAGTAGTCATTTATTGTGTTTGAATGAATACAAAAAGTGCAACGAAATGACACAAAGAATAAATTTCTAATGTGTGTGGTTGTAGGGGGTTAAGATGGAGAAACTCTCTCAGATAGTTACTTGCTTTTTAAGCATGTAGGGAGAGTGTGAGGACAAGCTTTCTGGACTTTTTTGTACTCATGGCCCTGATTTGACAGCATGTCTATTCAGTTAGTTTATAACTAGCTAGCATTGTGCCAGCTGTTAATAGTCTGGCTCTTGTGGCAAAAAAAGACAGGTAGTCCTCCAAGATCTGGTTTGGATTGTTGTCACAGTTTGAACAGCCGCCAGTTGCACACAAGTCGGGCATCTTTGTACCAGTTCAGTCCTTCGCGAGTCCAGTAACACAGCGTTGTTAATGTGCGATCTAACTAGGCCAAATCTGGCACTGGTTAATTATAATCAAGTTAAATAAAATAAGTAAATAAATAATCACTCTGCGTACAGTACAGGGAAATTAGGTGCAGACATCAAAAGCTGTTAAAACTAGCATTTTAACATGGTGTTTATGGGGATTGACTCACTTTTGGAGTCAGCCTCAAGTGGCTACTGAAGGTACTGCAGGTTTTGGCATCTCCGTGTCAGCTTTATTTATCACACCCGGACGTTGCCGCTTAACTAAAATGCTGTTTCATTTCAGCCTTGTACAAAAACTCAGTGACCCTTAAAGCAAGCAAGTTTACTTTTTCTTGTTAAGCAATATGTAGCGTTGCATTCTGACTGACCATGTGAGAGAACGTCTCCAAGATATAATGACGTTTCGATTACATAACAAGAGCTCTGTATGTAAAATGGTCTAACATATCTGTGTGCACGTCAAGAAACTGCATTAAATGCTGCTTCCCAAAAGCATATATGAGTTTAACCGCCCCTCTCTTTGTGTCTATTCACAGGTGAAGCTGTGACAGTGTGGCCAAGGGTGTGAATCTGCAATCCAACCAACACCTCACCACACCCTCCAGCCCACTCCCCAACCTCCGGGTGACAGCTCGGGTGTCAAACTTGGTAATTGGTGGCGGCGCAAGGTGTAAACAGGGTGACGCTGGCGAGGCTATAATCGCCCTGCTGGTGGTGTGAGCGGAAAGGAGGGGAGGGGTGGAGGAAGAGGAGGAGGAAGAGCTGCTGTGACAAGGTGAGAGGCCGCTGCGCCTGCCCAAATTAAAAATATATGGACGCACACATAAACACAGAACAACACATTTATGTACACGTACATGCACAAATAGCAATACAAAGTAATGCATAGGCTCAATTACAGGCTTAGATTTATATATAGTAGTTCATGCACATGCATTCTGCACATATAGTTTCAAAATGAAACCTAATTTGCACATTTAAAATGTCTATATGTCTAAACTACCACACAGAGTGTGCATACATGCATGAGGAGCCTTAAATGTCGCACACAGACACTGCCAGGCTGCCATGTCTACATGTACAGTGGGACTCTGAGTACGACAGCAAGTAGCAGAGCTGCGAACCGTCTGCTTCTATTTAGATTACATTGGAAAAAGTGTGTGCGAGTGCGAGTGTGTGCGAGAGACATTTTTCTCACCCAGAGCATAGATCCTCGGCCCTGCATTAGTGCCAAACCAAATTACCCTCCTGCCCGTCTGGTGCCCTCAGCCCAAACCACACACACACACACACACACACACACACACACACACACAGGGATTTGTGAGGAATGAAACAGCGCTGCAAGTAACATTTTATGTTGGGCAGTCTCTCTCTCTTACACACACATACAGCACTCGTGACTATGACACAGTATGACAGGCAGGAGTAGCCTAGCCTGCCCTCTGTCCCCTCTAACCTTCTTCGTCTATCAACAGCATTTCCTCCGTTCCTTTCTTCTTCGCGGAACACTCTCCACTATTCCATGTTTCTTAGATTTCTCTTTCTTCTTCTTGATTCTCCCACCTCCCTGCATGAAAAATGGAAACTTGTTCCTCCCAGTATTTGGAATGGCCAGCCATCAAGTTCTTCCAAAGGCTCATTTTCTCTCCTCAATATTCAGCGCTAGAAACACACACCAGCTCTAGAGATGTTGTGATGTGTGACTGAAGCTCTCACCCTTCCTCTAAACTTAAGAGCAATTAAAACACGAGGCCAGAAGACCAGTGAACTTGACATGTGTGTGTGTTAAGGGTTAGGGCCAGTGTTTTGTGGGCGGTTCAGGCTTCCCTTTCCCCTCTGGCGCTCCTTTGCTTGCAGGCGGACACACACACACACCCAGTTCACACACTTTTCAAAGTGCTGCTAAACTAGACAATTAGCACAAGAGGAGGAGGGAATTAAATATGTATTCATTTCATCTCCTTATCAGTTTCACGGCCTTTCATTAGCCATTCACAATTTGCAGTTTTTTTTTCCTCCTATCAAATTTTTTTTGATGCTATCACTCAGACATCACAACCTTTAACATCTCTAGCTCATACTGATGGATCCTTTGTTTGCCACGTTTAAAAACATAAAAAGCGTTAAATCTCATGCTATCATTCCTAATGGTGTCTTGCACTGTGTTTTATTTTTATTTTTATTATTATTTTTTAGAAACTTTATTTGTTCCCGGGGGGGCAATTCAATTTTCACATATACCAGTTGGGGTCAGAGTACAGGGTCAGCCACCCTGGAGCAGGAAGGGTTAAGGGCCTTGCTCAAGGGCCCAGCAGTAGCCACTATGGGGGCTCGATCCCACCGACCTTCCGACCGGCAGCCAACACTTAACCCGTTGGGCCACCACTGCCCATCATTATATCATATTGTATATCTATGCAGTAGTTAGTCCATCTTTAAATATACCTGATTTCCTTACGCTTTCTGCCCACTCCTGGTGTCTGTGTTGTGCTTCTTTTGTGGCTACCTGACACAATCTGCCACCATTCTATATGATGTGTGTCCACAAGCGGGTCACGGACACCCGTCCCTCTACACGCCAAGTCTATTTTTGCGAGAACAGCTTGCATCACTGAAGTGCGAAATTCACCAGTGAATGCACTATATATAGTACTTGTACTGAGTGGCCTTGTTGACTACGTTAAGTTTTTTATAGTATATTTTATTTTCTACTGACTTTGTCTTAACACGAATATAATAAAACTAGTTTTCTTGTTTTGTAATTAATGGGACAGTCTAAGAGAAGTAGTCAAGCAAGATAAGGAGGCAGAAAGATGAGGATTCTGGCCCGTCCTGCTCATTCTGATCACCATCATTTAAACAGCTAATGCTATATATTATATTTTTCTGCTGGTGGTCGTTATTTAGGTGGTGTACTGACACTGAAGAGAGAAAACATCCAGAGGAGCAACATGCAAACATGTCTTCAGTAAGCAGTGAAACCCAGAAACATTCTAATCTATAGTAGAGTGGTGGCTGCTGAAGACCAGATGCTCCTCAAATGTTTCCTTTGGACACTGAAACAGTGGTAACTCTGTCTGCAGCTCAACACATCCTTATGTCCAAGTGTTCCTTTTTTAAAATAAAATATTTAATAAAATACTTTTGACATACTTACTGCTTTTGACATATCCTGCACTGTTTGTCTCATTTCAGTTGTGTTTCTTGCCAGTTACTGATGGGGCAGAGTTATTATCTCAGGCGCTATGAGATCCAATTCCTCTTTTTAAAAGGTGGCGACAGACTGTGGCTTTACTGCAGAGATGATGTTTCACATTGTGAATCTGAGTCCTGACGATGACCAAGATGGTGAACCGCTCAGTGCTGACAGGGTGCTGGGAGTCAAGCTTTTAGGTCCAGAGTATTTTAGGGATGGCAATGTAAGTCTGACACGCAAAAAGATACTACATGAGGTTTTGGCTACACATATATATTCATGCATTTCTGATGCAGGATTGACCGATATAGTGTTACATTCAATGGTCTGCACTTATATAGCGCCCTTCTACCTTAGTGGTACTCAAAGCACTTTACAGTGTGTTTCGCATTCACCCATTCACACCCCAATGGCGGCAGGCTTCCATGCAAGGTACCTGCCTGCCACTGGGATCAACTTAGGGTTCAGTGTCTCGCCCAAGGACACTTCGGCATGCAGAGAGGCCGGAGATCGAACCACCAGTGAACAACCTGCTCTACCACATGAGCCACAGCTGCCTATATTATGATATACTGCATAAAGCAGATCACAGTGGGTATAGACGTGGTCCAGGGCCGCCTCCTTATGCTTTCTCCTCATACCTACATTGAAGTATCACGAGTGTTGCTGGTACTTTGTTTACATGCTATTGTAGTTAAATGTAAATAAATGGATTTTAGTTTCTATAGTTTCTATAGGTGTAATATGTCAGGTAACTGTGAGCTGTAACCTTTTACTTCAGCAAAAATGTACTGGAGTAAAAAGTTCAATTTGTACCACTTAAAGGCAGTCAAACAACAGCAACACACAGCAGCACAGAATTCAAAGTAAACTGCAGGTACCTCAAAAATGTGGCGCCCACCAAACACAGTAATCACTAATCAGAGACTCGTTCTGGTTATTGCAACACAAGAACACGCTGCTCTACCAAAGACTTTCAGAGCATGCATCAGCTATTGGAAGCCGTGGCACCTTTCTGCTTTTCTCCAGCTGTGGCCACAGCAGCTTAGGGCCAGCATTTTCCAGCAGAGTGCACATTTGCAAGATTTTCTGGCATCACAAGTTTGAAATTTGTCCTGGAAAACAGCTTGTGTGTTTATAACAGCAGGGTTGAGACAAGTGAGGTAGTTCTATGAGATTCTCTAATCTGACCATTCAAATCACATGTGACGGTCCTCTGTGACTACCATCCAGCTCACTCTTATTGAAAAATGTAACATTACAATGAAACTTTTGGCCACTGGAGTCGCATTTGAGCTATATTGTACTAGAGTAAATGTCCTTAATTACTGTCCATTGAGTATGTTATATCATTTTATATGCCATATTGTCTGCACGGTGGCTTGGTTGTTCGCACCGTCGCCTCACAGCTAGAAGATCCCCGGTTCGCGTCCCGGTTAGGACACCTGGGATCTTTCTGTGTGGAGTTTGCATGTTCTCCCCATACATGCATGTTTCCTCCGACAGTCCAAAAACATGCTGAGGTTAATTGATGAATCTACATTGTCCTTATGTGAGTGTACTCAGTTGTCTGTCTCTATGTGTAGCCCTGTGATAGACTGGTGACCTGTCCAGGGTGTCCCCTGCCTTCGCCCGAATCAGCTGAGACAGACTCCCCCCTCTGTGACCCTACAGAGGATTAAGCAGTGTATAGATAATGGATGTATTTGTACCATCACATCGTAGTATGCTATTCAATTAATGTTCATTTTAATAAATAAATATTTTTACAGACATTACTGGGTCACTAGATATATCAAAGGTCGTTACACTGCTGAACACACGCTGCTTTGTATTGTATCCCATCATCATATTACATACCATGCTGTGCTACTATTATTGTATCATATCATGTTGTGAGATGACTCAGTTTAGTATTACAATTTATTGTTTTTGTATATTTGTACTGAGAAATATTGATTAGACCTACAGTTATTTGATGAAGCCTTACTGCTTAGAGAACTTTTATTCTTTACCTTTTATTCATGCTCTCAAATGTCAGTCGTCTCACATCCTTCTCTTCTTTCAGCATCTTCCTATCCTCACCTTTCCTGGTTCTCCCCCCTTTGCCTCCATCTCATCATATTCCTTCTGACCTCTTCCTTCTCACTTCCCGTTTTCTTCTGTTTCCTTCCTCACTTGCTATAATCGGTTTCTTCAGCAGTTTCCTTCTTTTCTCTTATTTCCCAGCTCTGCTTTTTATCACTTTTTTCAGCTCCTACTGTCCACAGTTACTCTCTCAGATTTTTATCTTCCTTTTTTTTTTATCTTTTCCTTTTGTCTTCCTGTCCCACTTCTCCTCTCCCCTCCCCTCCCCTACCTCTCCTCCCTCCTCCCTAACCCAGCATGTCGTGTCAGTCCGCTGCTCTCCAACTCTTTGTGTCTTGTCCTGTCCTTGCAGAGAGCCACGGTGCTCCTCACTGGGACTGTACAGGGTGACTCTACAGCTAACCCAGATGGACTATCCCTGTTCTGCCAGAGACTAAAATAACACAGAAGCATGTAAGCATCATGGGAGGAGGCGTCATGTGCCCCCCATAACATCATCTACTGTATTATTCAACACATTGAGCCCTCCCTCTGTGCAACACTGGTCCCTGACCTTTTCATTTGAGCCTCTTTCAGCCAAACTAAGCTCTGTGATCCACATCAGAGATACTAAATTTCTTTGAAGGGTAATTTGAACAGATTTTTTCCTCTTGTATAAAAATTACTGTTGCCTTGTTTTATTAAGATAACACAGTAACCTAGACAAAGCTCCAGAGGTTTTCAGATTGCGAATAGTAAAACATGGATGACAATTTCTGGATACAAAAACAGTCCCTAAGCAACAGCCGAGAAGGTTTTAGACAAAAGCAGAGCACTGCAAGCCGTATCCCTCCAAATACATTTAGATACAGCATGACCGCTGGCTGGAATACATTCAGTGGCAATGTTGTTTTTTAAAGAATGAAGGAGCTCATCTGTGAACTGCATTGCAGTCAGCAGGAGGAGGTTGGGGTGGATGGTGGGTGTACAAAGCATTTAACACTCACATCTGACTCTGGGATTCATATCTAGAGCTGTTTTTGTGATTTGGGCAACAAAAGCAATTAGGTTAAGGGCAGGAAGGACTTCTTCTGTATAAAACCAGACTAGTGCACGAACAAAGACCAAAATAAATGAGGGTTTTAAGGACTTACCATTTGACAACAGCAAAAGGCAAAAATCACAGGTAAAAAGTGTGACTTGCATAGATTAGACAGAGCACTGCATAGATAAATGTGTGGCCCCCGGCCAGTATGAAGTTGTCCCTGACACCCAGAGGCATCATCATCCACCATGATCCAGACTCTGATGCATCGACCTGAGGCCGAGCCTCAAGTCAATAAATCCATCCCTTCTCCTCCGACTCCACTTCATTCTTCTTTTTCCTTCACTCTCCTGTGACCGGGGAGGTGAGAGGTGTCCTGAAAAAGAGGAATGAACACAGCGATAGTCTATCACGGCAAGGTCGAACCGTGTCCAAAACTCTGGGACACACAGGCCAGGGAGGTGGGAGGAATATAGAGGTTGAGGAAAAAAATGGAAAGAGATGTGAAGAAAGAAATAAAGACAAAGATGCAGACACTATCAGTCTAGATTGATAGATAGGTTTATGGGGAGCACGACAGGACCTTAGTTGTAAACTGAGTCCATTGGTGGCTTCGCAGAGGTATCTTCTTTAGCTATCATGCTAAAACAAAATAGATTTTCTCTTTCTTTCAAAAAGTTTTATAGACACACTAGTGTTGTGGCTCCTGAGGTGTCAGTGCTTTAGTCTAGACTGATATATATAAAAATAATGTTGGAAGGATTATCAAACAATCATGTTTCTCACATGATAAATCCGAATGACTTCTTAACATGAGACATTTCAGAGATTACTGGCTGAACTGGTTGACAAATTGTCATGAAATGTGATACAGATATGTTTGGCCACCAGAGGATAACTCTTGTTGGCTTCAGTAAACCCCTGACTTTTCCTCTTTTCACATTAGCAGATGCCAAACCCCAACATTTGCTTGATTGATTGGCAACAATTGTGGCAGTCGAATTAATGATTTGGGGATTGATTGCCATAAAAAGACACTTTTTTGTTTTTTTGAGAGAGAATGTAGAAATATAAAGCTCTTAATGGTCTTGGGTGTTCCTATTTAATGGATTTGTTTTCATCCTATGAACCTTGTACCTCTACTTTCAGGTCTTCAGGCTTTTTAATGATCAGGAATAAGTAATTTCCTTGATACTAAATATTCCAACTGTTGTAGTGTTATAACAAAGTGGAAGCAATTCGGAAAAACAGCAACTCAGCCATGAAGTGGTAGGCAACATAAAATCACAGAGTGGGCTGACAGTGCGCAGCAATCAGCAATTTTTTGCAGAGTTAATAGCTATGGACCTCCAAACTTCATGTGGCCTTCAGATTAGCTCAAGAACAGTGGTAGAGAGCTTCATGGAATGGGTTTCCATGGCCGAGCAGCTGCAGCCAAGCCTTACATCACCAAGTGCAATGCAAAGTGTCAGATGCAGTGGTGTAAAGCACGCCGCCACTGGACTTTAGAGCAGTGGAGACGTGTTCTCTGGAGTGACCAATCACACTTCTCTATCTGGCAATCTGATGGGTGAGCCTGGGTTTGGCGGTTGCCAGGAGAACGGTACTTGCCTGACTGCACTGTGCCAAGTGTAAAGTTTGGTGGAGGGTGGATTATGGCTTGTTTTTCAGGGGTTGGGCTTGGACCCTTAGTTCCAGTGAAAGGAACTCTTAATGCTTCAGCAGACCAAGACATTTTGGACAATTTCATGCTCCCAACTTTGTGGGAACAGTTTGGGGATGGCCCCTTCCTGTCCCAACATGACTGCACGCCAGTGCACAAAGCAAGGTCAATAAAGACATGGATGAGTGAGTTTGGTGTGGAGGAACTTGACTTGCCTGCACAGAGTCCTGACCTCAATCCGGCAGAACACATTAGGGATGAATTAGAGACTGAGAGCCAGGCCTTCTGGTCCAACATCAGTGCCAATAATTCTCTTAAAGTCCTCTAGCTGATACAAAATGCTGCAGCCAGAGTTCTGACAGGAACCAGTAAAAGAGATCATATTCCTCCTGTATTAGCTTCTCTTCATTGGCTCCCTGTAAAATCCAGGACAGAATTTAAAATCCTGCATCTAACATACAAAACTGTTAATGACCAAGCTCCATCTCACCTCGAAGACCTTATTGTACCTTATCATTCTCACAGAGCCTAGGTCTGTACCTTACTATGTAAAGCACTGTGTGGTGAAATATGTTGGAAATTTGCGCTAAATAAATAAAATTAAATTGAACAGAATCAGTGTCTGACCTCACAAATGCGTTTCTGGAAGAATGGTCAAAGATTCCCATCAACACAACTCCTAAACCTTGTGGAAAGTCTTCCCAGAAGAGTGTTTTCTTTATTCCATTTCACTCATTCATTTATGGCATGTTTTTGGACTATTATTTTTTATTGTTTGCATCCTCTTGTTCTGGAAAGCACATATTACGTTTTCTTTGTATAAAATGTGCTCTGATTGATTAGTTGATTGATTGATTAATTGATTGATTGATTGATTGATTAATTGACTTTATATCACACGTCTTTGGTAACCCCAGATTTTTCATTACCATCTCACCAAACACTGTTCAATACTTTAGTAAATGAACGTGCAACACTAATGGCTTTTCCATCTATCTCTGCTGTGCTTAGTCTAATTGGAAAATGATAGCATGCTAACATGCTCAAGTAATTGGTCAAAATGTTAAATATTTTACCCTATGAACATCACCATGTCAGCATTGTCAGTATGAGCACATGAGCATTTGCATTTAGCTCAGATCACCACTGTGTAAAATATAACCTCACAGCCATAGTATGACTTCAGGACAACACACGTGCATGATGGACATGAAGATGCCAACAGAACACTGTTTATAGAGCATGCAGTGAAAAAGTAAAAGGACTTACTTGATCTTCACAGAAACTGCTTGCAACACTTTCTTTTAGACTGCACATGGCCCTCATCAGGCTACATCAAACAAGGAGTTGTGTTTGGGTTGGATGGCTGAGGTTGGGCCGACAGCCACGTTTGGGTCGGCCAAGACGAGTGGGGGAGGTGGACTAAGTATTCCGCCTAAGAAGCAGCCCCAGTGAAGCTCTTCAGTGCGAGAGGGCAGTTGGATTTTTTGTCAAGTCAACACATATTCTTATCTGGATTAAAACAGCTGGGCAGTAAGAGTAGCCTAATCAGCATCACTTGTAAATCCAGCTGTAAAATAGAAGGGACCAAGTGGACTATGAAAAGGAGAGTTAAATTACATGCTTGGCCTTCTATAGGACATAGTGGAGTCCAGGAGCCCTCTTGAGCTGATTCGGGGGATCCTTAAGGATTGTAAGGGCTTTTTTACAGAGTCGCTGCAATGGTCCCAGTAGGCAGTATTGTTTCGCTGGAGAACTTCAGTATTGAATCAGAAATGTTTGGATGGAAAAAAAAAAACCCTGAAATGTGGTGTCTGCTCCTTCACTTGTCTGTCTGTGTTTAAATATTTTTGGGTTTGATATAAAAACATTTACAAAACCGCACTATGTAGTTCATCATCTGCTGCGTAAACTGCATCAATCAAATCAAGAACCACACCTCTGAGATAAGAAATGAGGAACAGTGTTTTGCAAGAAAACACGTACACACACACACACACACACAAACACACACACACACACATACACTGGGCATAAGGATGAGGGCTTAGCCAACTTCTGCGAGTCGTCCCGACTTAACATGAGCTCCAGACCGGGTCTTAATATTCCGGCGGAGTGGCGGAGCCGTTCTTCTGCACGACCAATCCCATCGTCAAGTCAAATTTGCATTAGCAAATGGGAAAGCAGCGACGGCCTATTTGTTAATCTGATCTTTGTTTACCCAACACTCTTGTAATCCACTTTTAATTAAATAGCCGCCCAAATATGTGCGAGCAGCAGTTTGACTTTGTCTGTGCCCACATAGCCAGACTGAAGCAGACAGAGAACGAAAGAAAGAAAGAAAGAAAGAAAGAAAGAAAGAAAGAAAGAAAGAAAGAAAGAAAGAAAGAAAGAAAGAAAGAAACATTGGCTTTCCGTTGTTGCCCTCCCTGCTGAGCTTGCTTGAAAACCGCACTTCTGCACACATCTCCGTTTAATGCAAAGGAACTTAAATTACCATTACTATGAATTATTTTCTACAGCCCTTCCAGTGACATGCACACACACACACACACACACACACTGTACCTACACACTATGTATACAGGGTTTATGCGGGTCACTTCTGGAGATGCAGCTTATCCCATTGTCTGGTCAAATATCTAATTCTAACCTCACAATAGATTTGTATATTCTATCTGTCATAAACCACAGGCTGTGTAGTATGAATAAATCAAATAACGCACACACACACACACACACACACACACACACACACTTTCAAAAACACTCACTGGCCATATAACCCGCCCACCAACCCACACACACACACACACACACAACAGAGTACACAATATGGCAGCATAATGTCCTTTATCTATTTATAGTTAATGCCATCCTAGGCCTGATAATGCAAGCAGATACCTGGTAGGCAATTACATCTTCCCGATTCCCTCTGCAATAAAAATGCACTGGTAATAGAAAAAAAAGGGGTAAATAACACAGCATAGTGAATGAAGCTGGCCTGGCCTGCACTATACATCCCCAATAAGTCAGCCTGCACTGACACGAGCCGCATTGTCATTCATATGCGCCTCCTCTGCTGTTTTTACATGTAAAGGGAAGGCACTGGCAGGGACATTGTGTCTCTATCTGGGTATTAGAGGTGACATCACATTATCCTCATCCCCCCGACACGTATCTAAATAACTTACTTCTTGGATATTTGTACGCTTTTCTCGGCGGGGTTTGTATTCATCCATCCGTACGTGTAAGTTTGAAAGAGACGGACAGTGTGATGCAGATTGTGTGAATATGTGCGCCTGTGTTTTGTGCCGTACTTCAGCGCTAAAGGCATTGGTAGCGTCGGACAAAAGCCACATGGCTGCTCCGAGGTGTTGTGAATGACAGAAGGACAAGTCTATTAACTGGAATTTGTGTATCTATGGATTTTAGCTTCGTAAAACCCTAAGTTTGGACAAGAAGAATTCTCCTTTTGTTATTCGGAATGCCATGTTTGGCACGACCAGAGCCACGTCAATGGAAGCAGGCATCCTCAGCTTAAACCAGCGGGTCAGTCCAAGGTTGTTTGTTGTTGTTGTTTTATATAGCTTTTATTATTACAATAACAGGTGTTTACGTATTAGACTTCATCATAATCTTAGACAAATAAATAAACAGTACAAGTGGTCAATACTGTATTACAGGCAGCCATTGTCCAAAGCATAAGATCATGTTTTAGTTTTCCAAATGCAATCTCTTATTTTGAAAGCAGCCCCGGGTATGATTCATAACATATAGAGTGAAAACCTGATTATGTTGCATCCTCCATGCGTTCATATGAGTTATTAAATAAATGATACTGTGTGTTTCTTTTATCAGTTCTTTCTTTTAGCAACTCCAACAAAATATTTGATTAATTTCTTTCATTATGCATTCAGTGAGCCACACGTTTCACTGGGTGACGAGCTCCTTCTCTGCCGCGAACACAAACATTACTTTCCCGTATTTCGCCACCTTTTTGTTTAAATACTCTCCGAGAAATGCTCTATTGTTTGTAGCGGTGCAACAACCTCAAACTGCTGTTTAAAGAGCGCTTAATGAAAACTACAGTGCACAGCTGTTGTGTAAAATTACTGAGTCTTCATTACAAAATGAAGCGACATAGAGAGCAGAGGTAGAGTAGAGGGACCAGAGAAGGGTATAGGGGAATATGAGAGCTACTGATAGGGTTCAACCTTTAAATGCAAAACTTAAAACCTTTTTGTTGTTTAGCTGAGCTTGGATATATTGCAGCCCTGTGATAGACTGGTGACCTGTCCAGGGTGTCCCCTGTCTTCACCCTGAGTCGACTGGGATAGACTCCAGTCCTCCAGCGACCCTACAGAGGATTAAGCGGTGTATAGATAATGGATGGATGAATGGCAGAACATTTATTTGGTTTTAAATATGAAATATTTACTCTTATTGATTTCACCACTATTTTATTTATTGAAATCATTTTTTGAATTATCATTATTAATTAAAAACATACATATTTGTTTGTTTTATTGTTGCTTTTTCTTCTTGTGGTCTCAAATAGCTCTACTATTTGCATTTGAATGCCCGGACAATTTTTGCATCTGTGAAACACCTCACTTTGCATTGTGGGATTGTTAACAGAAAGTAGCATACATGCCAATGGAGTATTGACGCAACTGAATGAAGTAAACCCTTATGCACAATGCACTGTATGTATCTGTAGCTATGGTTACCTTGCGCACGTTTTAATATGGTGGTTATGCTTTTGTCTCAGGGAAGAGACAAATACAGTCCATTAGCTCGGGGTATTACCGAAATATACATGAAAGGTGCAAAATGAAAACAGATGTGTTGGTGCTGTAATTGGCCGCCACGCTCGCTCAGCAGGTTTCACATTTCCAGTTTTCATATTGCAAACACATTAGAGAAACAGTGCTTAGATGGTTTTAGAAATAAAACATGCAAATCTGGATAAAATGTATGTGAAGTATACAAGGTGTGTAGTAGCATAGTCCTTTAAAATTCACTTGCATTTTCACTTTTAATGCTATGTTTCAGGTTAAAATGTGCAACAACACACCATGGTGATTAAATTCTCCTTAATTAATTTCAGTTCTGTGGTTTTAAGAGAACTAGGAAGCCAACCCAAGTCTGCCATCATACATTTCCCATTGTGTAAACGTGTTTGATCATCAACAAATGGTGGAATGTGTAGATGTGCTGTACCTCTCACGCAGACACTACGACTCGCCCTCCCCAGAAGTGCCCATCCTTGGAAACACTTCCAGTTCTCACCATAAACAGAAACTGTTTGCAAGAAGTATTTAGCTCCGTTGGACCATGAATATTCATTGACGGTTCACTTTTCTCATAACGCCGCAGTCATAAAGGAGGAGCAGCCTCTAATACACCCGCCGTTCCAGGGAGAGAGTATTAAGGGGAGATTTAATAGAGGCGTGAGTATGGACGGACTCATTATCTTTCTATTAGCCCTGTCTCCGCCAGCAGGGTTATACTGACTTCTATTAGGTTAGCGGTCAGATACACACAGTCACACACACACATTTACAAAAAAAAAAAAAACTGCTAATATAGGCTAATTTAGTAGCCAGTACTGGCCAACAGTAATGGCTCAAGCAAATGAGTGTCCTCTTAGGAACTTGATTTATGAGGTTAGTAAATGTGTTATTTTGTGTGTGTACATGCTGTGTGAAATTTATAGTTAAATCCAGCTAGAAAAAAAACGGTGTCTCTGATATGTGAACATGTGTTGGCTCATAAATGCAGATTTTTGCATTTAGCTACCGCCTGACTCATATCCATGTATTAGTTTTCCCAGACAAATATGTGAGGTGTTTCACAGATGCCTTATTTTTTCTGGCGTCATGTAGCTCCTCTGTGTCTACCAAACCCTGGACGGAGGTTTAAATGCAGTGATGGAGGCTTCTGGATGTCTAATTCAGCGGGTTTGCCCTTCCAAAGGCCCGTTCACACACATTTAAATTCACATCTGTTCATGTACAACAACACGCTTCAAATAACAGGAGACAACATTAACGCACTGCTTCGTTTTGAAGTATAAATGTTATTATGACATTTTAATTTGAAATTAACAAAATAATAAAATCCCAAACAAGGAAAATGAAACCCCATGTTTAAAAAACACAGTCCAAGTATAAGGAAAATTTATCATCACAATAACAGATAAGTATAATTTCACCAAACACCAGAGTCAAATAACAAGAAAAAAATCTGTTTGGTTGACCAGTGTCTGTCTTTCAAACTTAAACCTGAATTCAAACCCAGTATCTGGAAAGCTGCTACTCTGATTTTTATACACTTTTTTTATAAATAATAAAAAATAAATTATAATATTAAAGTAAATTAGAATTAGAATGGTCAGCGTTGCCCCACAGTTAGAAGATCCCTGGTTAGGACACCTGGGATCTTTTTGTGTGGAGTTTGCATGTTCTCTCTGTGCAGTGTGGGTTTTCACCAGAGACTCCAGCCACAGTCCAAAAACATGCTGTTGTTAATTTATTATTCTAAATTGTCTGTAGGTGTGAATGGTCTGTCTCTATATGTAGCCCTGTTATAGGCTGGTGACCTGTCCAGCCTTCACCTCTGCCTTCACCTGAGTCGGCTGGGATAGACTCCAGCCCCCCGCAACCCTACAGAGGAATAAGCAGTGTATAGATGATGGATGGATAGAATTAGAATTAAAAAATAAAAGTCCTTAGCTTGTTTAAAATAGCATTCCATCTATTAAATTCCATCATTGATTTGCCTCTAATGGCTGACTCTAGTGAGACATCCATACTTGTTGGTACTTTTTTAAAATTTCTTTTTATTCGATTTGGAAAAGTAAGTTATGACAATTTTTTCCTTTCACTGGTAATTTTTTAGTGGCCTCTTGGGTAAATTAGAGTTTCGAGAATATTCTACATAAATGCGATAGGTGTCCTAACATGAATGCTATTTACACACTTCAGTAAGTTGAGGGATGTGAGCCCAACATTAACTCCTGTTTCCTCAAGGTTCCCCTCTGGTTGTTGATTTAGTCTCTAAAAACTCATCAGAGTTGCATATTTAGATTTTGGCTTAGATGCAACTCTACACTGTTGCTTCCTGTAGAATATGCAAGACTATTAAGTCCCCACCTCTCAATCCACCTACCTTTCCCCTCTCACGGCAACTCAAGCACACCAGCTCACTGTGTTATAGCCACAAACCGATTCGGAAGAAGGATAAGGACACAGTAGAGTTGCTCAGCCATGGCGTTGCTCGTATAAAAACACCATGGTAAAAAACTAGAATTAATTTAACTCTCTCATGGAACGCTCTCTACCCTTGTTAATGCACAGCGCTCCTCACTGTACACCGCTATCAAGTCTTCCACAGCAAGCGGAGCAATGCCCCAATACAGATACATTACCAAGCACTTAGATCTTCAAGCTTACACAGTAAATCCCTTCTTATATGTCCTGACTGCGGTTCTATCGCCGCCCTAATTGAATCATAAATACATGTATATGTATATTACCCATTAATAAATAAAGACACCATTTTTTATTAATGAAGTGGAAAATGTGGTATGGTGAGACATCAATCATTTAGCATAAAAACCGTGTGTATTAGTGGGGCGGGTGATACGGTGCACGGGGATAAAATTAGACCCGTTAAATAGGGAGCAGTGTGTGCATTAGTGTGAGTTTTTACGTAAGCAATTATGGAAGCCTTCAATGTTAATTTATGTGTGATCAGTGAACAAGAAGAGGGAGGGAGCGGGGTCATGTAAGTGGGTGAAATAATAAGATGGAAATGGGAGAAAAGAGGGGAAAAGGGACGGCGGATTGAGCGATAAAATAGGAAGTGAGGAGATGGAGAGAGGAGTGGCGCGGGAGGGGAAGGGATACATTAGTGAGGAGAGAGACATGTGGGAAGATTGTGTGAACAACAGGCATATTAATGAGGCAATATGAATCACACTGATTACAGCAACAATTAAGGATCGGTCGCCTTGCAGCATGTGGCAGAAGGAGGGATGAAGGAAGAGGGCAAAGTGAGACAGGAGTCTGTAAGAGGAAGGACTGTGTGTTTAAACTGGGGGTGTGTTTAAAACCAGATCCGCAGCTTTTCTCTTGTTGGTCTGCTCTCTACAGTCGAAACCAGGATAAATTATTTAACTGCTGGGAAAAGTTCGAATCAATCCAGTTGTAAATAAATCATATGTACAGTTTTATCAAGGACTGATCTCCAAAATAGTCTGTGCACGTGACCACATGTAAAACAAGATGGTAGTATATCTACAACCTACATGTACGCCATGTTTTAAGGAAGAAATGCACAATACCAGTTAAAAAACACCTTTGGTTAGCTTTAGGTGGTTTAAGCTTCTTAAGCCCCGATATGACTTTAACATATTGCTCAAACCGCATACAGTGATACCTCACGAACAAATCGGCCCACGATCACAATTTCCGAACAAATTTTGACTCGACCGGCAAACAATGCCTTGACACACAAACGCACAAACACACCAACCCGTGGGCTTAGGCGCCATGTGGCGTATTGCGGACAGCATCAGTTGTACCCAGGTTCAAGAAGAAAAAAAAACACCAGAAACACCCATACAGTTGCCTGACGTTATTATGGAATGGGACTCTCCCTCAAAGCCCTCTCCTTCGAAAGAGTAGTCTTCCTCTTCCTCCTCTCCTCCTCCTCCTCCACCATTCACCTGTCAGCCACAAAGGTAAAGTGTACAATTATTTTTGTTTTATTTTACTACAGTAATCCCTCGTCTATCGCGGGAGTTAGGTTCCAGAACCCCCCGCACGATAGACGACATCCACAAAGTAGCGACCTTATATTGATTTTATTATTTATATATATATTTCAAGGCTTTATAAATCATCCCCACACTGTTCTTAACTTTTCCCACACTCTTATAAACACTGGCTTCCATCACCACCAATCAATCAGCGACCGACTAGCTCAAGCGGAAGCGGCCGTAGCTGCGTTTTCAACTCATCTGCTGTACACTACATATTTTATGTATAATGTAAAAATCTGCAATGCAGTGAGACTACGAAAAGTCAGCCGCGATATGGCGAGGGACACTGTATTACTGTATGTTTCTATAATTAAGGTTGTCTTTAATTCCTTTCTATATTTTTGCCACTCATAAACCATTAAAAAGTTTTTTAAAAAGCATGTTTCTGGGACGGGCGAATGGCTTTATTGGATTTACATTAATTTCGATGGGAAAAATTGTTTGGGTTCACGAACATTTCAGTTCACGAATGGAGTCAAAGAACAAATCAAGTTCGTGTATCTACAAACTTCTATGTTCATCGATGTCCAAAAAAGCATTTCCCCCACATAATCAGTGGAAATGCACCCTGTAAAATCAGCAAACTGTCAGTGTTTCAACCCCAACAACAAAACACTTTATACAATCAGAAGATGATCTGTTTAGTCCAATAACATCAGGGAAGCTTAGATGAACTGTGCGGCTATTTTATCCAATTCATGTGTGCTGGAAGCCAACAGGAGGATCAATAGCTCAACCAATGGGAGTCTGGGCCCAAAATTGTGTAAGCATCCTGAACATCTGGGTAGCTCACAAAGGAAAGTTAAGAATGAATGAGGTGCCATCTTGTAGGCTGGCATCCAGTTCTCCTTAATACATTCATGCAAAGGACTAGAAGGACAAATTCAAGTCACAATTAATGTAGCCAAACAAAAGACAACAGGTGGAATGTTGAGCAAAGACTGATTCTATGTTAAGGGTGGATGCCTTCAGTTAAAAAGCAACTGGACTCCTCCTATTATTACCATGACTGCAATGACTGAGAATATACAGATAGACAGAAGGAGGGTTGAGTATATGCTCCATTGCAGACTGCCTGTGGTTGTCTGTCTACATGTACAGGTTCTAACGCCTGCAATCAGCCAGTTTGTAGGTGCTGAACGTCATGGATGTTAGCATCTGACCAAATTTATATAACGTGGACAACTCAAGGTCTGCTTGTTTTAGAGCTTTTGATTGTATCGCACACTGATTTATTATCAACAGAGAGAGTTTGTTTGTTTGTCATGGACATGTTCAAACTTTTGATAATGCTTAGCCTCAGTAGTTTATCTTCTGTGTGTTTGCCAATGAGACGGTGACCATTAACTGCTCTCCTCAGTGAACTTGAATGTTTTATCAGACAAAATTGGATGTACAATAAGAGGCTAGTGGCATTTGGATACATTCCTGTAGACCTTACCTTGTATATGTTTTCGTTTGAAAGTGCAATGTGTTGGATTTAGTGGCATCTAGCATTCAGACTGCAGTTTGCAATTGACTGAACACACTTAAACTCAAGTATGTCGGAGAGCCTACGGTGGCCAGTAAGTGAGTGAAAGGCCCTCTAGAGCCAGTGTGTGGTTTGTCCTTTCTGGGCTTCTGTACAAAAATGGTAGATTCCATGCAAGAAGGCCCAATCCGACTGTAGATATAAAGAGTTCATTCTGTAGTAACAAAACCAGCAATTCTTATTTTCAGGTGATTATACACTAATAAAAACATCATTCTGATTATTATATCGCAATTCTGTCCGTAGATCCCCCTAAAGCTTACACACTGGTGAAAAGATGGAGAATTAGTTTATGCCCTGCTTTCCTCAGTCCCATGTTCAAATGATCACCTCAGCCATCTGAACTTCACGCCTGAAAAACTGGGTTTTCAGAGCCTGGTGTGATTGTGACACTGTTTGACTTGTTAATTGTACTAATGCACTGACAGAGTTAAAGACACTACATGCAATCAAACTGATTTCAAAGCAAAGCACTAGGTGTTCAGGTGCACTGTGTAAAACTCAATAAACCAGTGGAGACGTTTACTTTTGTTTTCACTTTCAAATAAGTCCTCTTGATCATATGCTTGGTTTGAACGTCTGCTGGTTCATGCTGCTTCTCCGAATGGCACAGCTGATGTATTTTTAGGCAAACAAAGTGTTATATAATAGAAATTACAACCACGAGTACAGAAATAAGGTCCAGGTTTGTAAAATCCCCCTGTAGCTGTTAAGTATCCTCTATAATTTGAACATTAGAGAAGCAGCTCTGTGTCACTTCTCAGCCATTTCAGCCCTTCCAGATGGTGTCCATGTGAAAAAGCAACACTGGTTGCCACTGTGTTCTTGAGCAGGTGTCGTCTGCCTCATGTTAATGTATTTCCACTTTTTGTCTTTTTGTGGTTTCATTTAGATATGAACACCAGGAACACAAAGAAGACAACGCACTTATATCTTATTTATCTCTGCTTTGTAATCTGCATTTTACTGAGCAGTGATTGGTGAATATTTCAGAAGCTTCGCTCAGACTGGAGCAGAAACGGTGTAATGTAGAAAAAGACCAAGGTCTGTTTAGATCCACTGTCCGTCTTTGTGACATGGACAGGAAGTGTCACTCTGCTGGGTAAGTGTGTGTGTGTATGTGTGTGTGTGTGACCTGCAGATGTTCCTGAGCTCCACCGGTCAAGGCCTTCAAGGGGTCAGCTGCAGTCTGGGCCCACTCTCTTCCGGTCCGCACATACACACAAAAACACACACATACAGGGGCTAGATAAAGGAGAAAGTGTGTGTGTGTACTTGTGTGCTAGTGGTCGTGAGCCTGGCTGTTTTTGTGTACATGTGTGAATTTGCCTGCATGTGTGTGTGTGTGTGTGTGTGTGTGTGTGTGTTTGCGTAGCCTCTAAGCAGGATGTGTGCAGTAATCTAATTAGGCAGTAACTTGGCTTGCCATGACCTTACTAACCATAGCGAGACCCCGCCTGGCCCCAGATCACACAGAGAGTCCCCTGTCTGGACCAAACACACATGCACACACAAACAGGCAGACAGAGAGATATAAAGATAGGATTTACACACACACACATCCGTGTAGCGATGGACAAACAATAAAGAGCGAGTGATTTACAGAGATTTTCATCCATTTTTGCCTGGTTTTTATTACATCTAAGGCCAAAATTAGTCAGATTTGTGGTCAATTTAGATTTTTCTTGGATGAATAATGTCTTTTGGCTGGAAATGACATAAACAAGTGATAAAATATAGTAAGACATTGCAATAAAAGTGTTAATGATGAATTACAACTATTTCTTTTCTTAACATCTTTACAAAAATGCTGTGTCCAAAGTTATTCAACACTTTGAAATTGTTAAAGACTGCTCAGAAATTGCAACATCTAATCCATTAAAAATCATTCTACAATGTTCTAGAGTATTCTAATACACTATGAACTGATGATAATGATTCTAAATTGTCCGTAGGTGTGAATGTGAATGTGCTTGGATGTCTCTCTCTATGTGTGGCCCTGTGATAGACTGGTGACCTGTTCAGGGTGTCCCCTGCCTTCGCCCTGAGTCGGCTGGGATAGACTCCAGTCCCCCCGCGACCCTACAGAGGAATAAGCGGTGTATAGATCATGAATGGATGAATGAACTAAGAACTGAGAACAGCTGACACAATAGTTCTAGTCAATTGCAGGTCATGGCTAAAACAAAAGATCCTAATGAGCTTGTTATTGGGGTCCATCCCTGTGAGAAAGCTGCATATTGTAGATGATCACAAGGCAGGAAAAGTCACATCCAAATGTTTTATCATGAAGTCTGTGGTCAAGGGAGACAAAAATGGAGATGCTTGGACACATGGATAGGGCTTTCCATTGGTCAAAGAGAGGGGAAAGCATGATGGCAGAAATGTATGCTTTGGGGGCGTTTATAACCAATGAGGTAATCAACTTTGTCAAAGTAAACAGCATCAAGAGAAAAGAGGACAACATTAAGACTGTAGCAGGACGATTTGGGTTTTGGCAGCATGAAACCTTCTAACAAGACAATGATCTGAAACACACAGCTGAAGTAGTCAAGAAATGGTTAAAAGAAAGCAATATCAATGTTCTTGAGTCCAGACCTGAGTCCCATCGAGAATCTGTGGAGGGAACTGAAGCCTTCAACCTGAAAGGCCTGGAGATCGTCACAAAGGTATGTAGTGAAGGCATGCAGAAAGCTTTTTAAAATGTCATGACGTGGCATCAGTTGCAGCCAGTCTGTGCAGCAGTGACCAGGGGTGGAGACGTGGTATTAAGTCCTGCCTTCCGCCTGGTGCGAGGACACATGCCAGTGAACTTCATGTAGCCCAGCTGCCGGAGTCTTGATGGTGTTCCTTGTCCAAGTTTGTTTTCAAGTGTTTGAATCATCACCTATGCAGTGGATCCAAAAGACAACAGCCCTAGTGGGTTTTCATTGGGTAAGCGGTGTATAGAAAATGGATGGATGGATGAAAATCAGCAATCAAAACATGTCCCATATAATAAAAATATAAATGTTTATTTTCATATTCAAAGGTTTGTAACAGAAGATGGTAATTCACACAATGACCTTTCTCAATTTCTTTTTCAAACTTCTTTTTTATTATTATTGTTGACATGATGCTTTAATGTGAAAAATGTTTCTTCTAACATTGGAAACATACAACCCTTGTTTTACTCTCTTACTTTGTAAAGTCTCTCTGATGCATACATGCACCACATGCTTTTTTTTCTACGAGGAGGTGATTTCAGGTTCCCTCTTTGGGCAAATGGAAAATGGGCTGCTTTTATCTTATTTGGACAATATATGGAGGAAAAAAGCTTCAGAGATTATGATTTGGCCATGTCACCCAGGTGAGAATTCATCCCGTGGATTTAGGTTCTAGATTGTGCGTGTTCGTGTGTGTGTCTGTGTGTGTGTGGTGTGTGTGTGTGTGTGTGTGTGTGTGTGTGTGTGTGTGTGTGTGTGTTCAGTGTGCCTCCAGGGCAGAGGAAGTGAGGGACACAGCTGTCTAAAATCACCATTGGGACAGAGAATAACCTGGGGTCTGCCTGGCCTTCACACAGACACACAGACACACATGCACACACATTCACATACACACACACACAGAGGGCTCATGGAGGAAGCGCGGTGTACAGTAGAGCCTTGGGGTCAGAACTCACTGGCCTTAAATTACATTTCTCAACATGACAGAAACAGAAGTAGAGTGGAATTATTGTTTCATTTTGGATTTGGCCTGGGTGTTAAGGTGCCCCGTGGCACTACACTACACTACTTTGTGTTCTCCGACTTATGTTCTCCTTCCATCACACAGACACACGCACAGACATACACACACACAACTCAACAAAAATATTTCGGGTTTTAAAATGGCATAAATTCTACTTTCCTTTTACAAAGCTCACACAGTTTCAGTTTCTGCTGACATTATTAGAAAGCCTCATGTTTATTACAGATCACGGATGTTGGTGGGGTGGACAATATATTAGTAACTTTTAAATGTAAAACAGTCAGCACACCACCACCCACTATGACTACAATAAAAGAGTGTATACACTTATTAACATGGGCATTTTTTTAGTAAAACACTCAGCAAGCACTTTATTATTAAATGCTACCATCAGCTAATCATATAGTCAAACAAAACCCAGCAGACACATTAAGGAGCTTTAGGTAGTTTTCACATAAAACATCAAAATGAAGAAGAAAAAACATGTGGGCTCAGTGACTTCACAAAGCCAAAACCATCCAGTTAGCAGCCTTTCTGCAGGCAGAGTAAAATGACCAGACTGGTTGCAGCTGGAAGATGAGTATGTAACTCTGATAACCTGTGCTGAGCAGAAAATGCACGAGCAACATGCTGAACACTGTGGTGGATGGTCCACAGTTGTAGAAGACCCCATCAGGTTCCACTCCTGTCAGCCAGTAAAGGAAGTCTGAGGCTGGAGTGGGCACAGGCTCACCAACAGTGGACAGTTGAACATGAGAAAAGGTAGCTGGTCTGATGGATCTCCAGTTCTGCTGAGACTGCAGGTGGTTGGCCCACATTTGGCATCAACAGCAAGAACAGCCTTGTATCAACAGTCCAGGATGAGTATCGTTGCTGACCATGCTTGTCCATCTTCTAATGGCTGCGTCCAGCTGGATAATTCCACCATGTCACGAAGCTAAAATCATCTCACACTGGTTTTATAACCATGATATTGAGCTCAGTGGACTTCAGCGGTCTCCACAGCCACCTGATCTGAATCCAGTGGAACAACTCTGGGATGTGGCAAAACAGGGGATTTGCAGCGTGCAGCTGACAAATCTGCAAAATTTGGTGATGAGTCATGCCAACATGGAGCGGAGCCTCAGAGGAAGGTCCATATTTTGTGGTATCCAAGAACTGAGGCTGAGGCTGAGAAGACCGCTCAACCCTGTTTTACCATGGTGCTCGTATCAAACTGCTCAGTGTTCAAAATATGACTGAACATAGAACAGAATGTGGATAAATGTTACATTTAATTATTTTCTCATTTGCAATCTCAAATACTGTACTTCATTAATCATTAATTACATGTTGATTGACTAAATGATGAAAGAAAGAAATTAATGTTCTGGAAATGATCAACACTGCAATTCCTCGAGCTCTGTAAAGCATTGTGGAAGGGTATTTTGAATAAACGGTTCATAAAGTGAAGAAATCCAACTCTTAGAATAATATACTGGTTATTAATTGCTGTGTTACTGCACCATGTTTTCTAGTATTCTGAGTTTCTTACTTGGGTAGTTTTCATTACAGTGTCCTCAAGGCTTATGGCTCCAAATATATTTTTACAGCCATCTGCGCCAGTTGGCTATTCTTAATCGCTGCGCTGTGTGTGTGTGTGTGTGCGAGCGTGTGTTTGTGTCTGTGTGTATTTGTGTGATTTTACCAACCCTGCATACTGCAATGGATAAAGAGAGTCATCAGCAACACTTGGCTCAGGCACTGTGCCTCTGTGGTATACACTGCGATGCCAACATAAATGGAAATGGAGGAGTCTAAATGTCACTCATGCACACACAGACACACATGCAGAGTTTTGAGGGATAAGTCTTAATGCAGTAGCATGGGCTCCTTGGCACAGACTGCTATCCAGACTGGTATGTGGTCTGGGGTAAGTGGGGAGGCGTTGGCTGGGCTGACACACTACCAGACGTGACATAGTGCACTCTATTCTCTCCTTTTCTGACTGTTGTTCTGTCTCTGAGCTGTGTAATCATCTCTGTCCACAGACTGCTTTATAATAATCATAATAAGTGACTTACATGATGAGTAACATGTTAGCAAAAAGTACCTTGTACTGTACAGAAAAAAACAGCACCGACCTGTCAGATATTCCCCCAGAAGCTTACAGATTTTCATATCACTGCCTACAAAAACTATGCGCGTCTGACGAATGGATTTGAAAAAGTAGTTTTCCACACTTTCCCTCGACACCTATTCAGTTACTGTTTGGGCCTTTCCGATATGGATCCAGAGTCCAAATTCAACCCTGCAGTCCTTGTTCCGAAACAACAAAAATGGGGTTTGCCATTGTAAGTCCCAGAGAAAAGGATTTAAATGGAGAGTTTTTGATCTTCCACAGCCATGGTTAAGGTTCGGTTACCGTTAGGCAGCTACACCTAAGTGGAATCCCCCAACTTTTAGAAAGTACGACTGTGTTGACGGGTACTCAGGCTGCAAAAACAGAGGTATTAATGTCAACTATGACTCTCAGGGAGGTTTGAAAGTCTGACAAAATAACCCATGAAGATGTCATCAGGGTTATCTTGGCTTGGGCTGTGTTACCAACTAGAAAGGTCATGGACAAATAACTGTTAGGGATGATTTAATAAAATATGCTGCTGAGTTGCGTTATGGGAGGGGTCCAGGGTTTGGGGGCCTCAGCAGAATGATGCAATCATGAAGGATCCCAACAACAGGTAACGGATGTTCCCTTGCATAAAACGTTAGACTCGGAGGATGAGATTCTTTTCAAATGGAAAAATGATTTCACCTTTATTCCCAGTCTGACTCTGACCGTCATCTCCATTGCTGCACATCAAGCAGATATAGAATTCCCATTGGAAAGTGGGAAGACTGTAGCCAATGCTGAAGACCAGATGAGAACAGTGCTGAAGTTATTTACAGTGGATGCAAATTTCTTCCTCGACAACTCGGTCTCCTGCTCAACACTTACCGGGCAGAGCATGGGCCAAGTGAAAAATCCCCTCTATTTTGAATGGCAACAGTCCATTGTGAATCATGGTCTGAGAGCAAAAAGCCTCACAGTTCCAACGGTGTAGACTATTTAGCCAGTATCACAACAATAGTTCCCATGTGCTGCACACAATTTTCGCCGTAAGAGCCCAACGAATAAAATGCTAAGGGTTTAAAGAGCATTGCAATTATATCTGTACAAAGTCCTGTTCTGGATTATGACTGTTTGTTCTGTTGTCCAGTTCAGCTGGAAAATATGGTTTAAGTTTACTAACTGTGTTCATCTGGCACATATTAGGAGAAGGCAAAGTTGATCTAACCGGTAAGTTATGTATGTTGTGTGCTGCTGGGTCACTGTGCCATATTATGTGCTGGTTTGCGGCCATGGTCCGATTGCTATGTGTGAGAAAAGCTTTCCAAAGTGAGCAACAACTGAAGAGGAAATAACTAAAATATAGCCTCGGGTCACGTTTGGTGCACAAATTTGGCAGTATCTGGTGGGTTCCCTCACGCCAGGTCTGAGAGGTGTGTTTACAGGCCAGGTCTCAGTTTTAATCCTATACCACGATCCATACTAAGGAGACAAAGTGAGGGTATCTCTGCCTTTTGAATTTAATTATTCTTTTTTTAAATCTTCCACTTGCATGGCCCAAGTGCAAAACGGAATCGCAGTGCTTACTAGCCTCACCCCTGGATTCCATTTCCTTAGAAATAATGACCACCCTTTAATGTTAAACTGGTTGAGATGAAAATGATAGAAAAGCTGACTGGCTCTTTGTAAAAAGTAGGCATTCAACACTGTTTGGTTTCTGATCAGAGAAAGAAGAACAGACTCTTGGTTTCTGAAGGGAAGGCATGCTGTGATGGCCAATTTTAGAGGGCATAACAGAGAATGAATTTAAGATTTTATAAATAATCCAGTAACACTATCACATGCCCAGCATTGAGCCTGCTCCCCTTGGTTGGAATAAAGTTAAAGAACCATTCAGAGTCCAAAGATGGTTGATCTGAGAGCCTGTCTTTTTATGATTGCCTCCCCTGCTTTCTCCCTGCCCCATCTGACCACCCCTTCTCTCAGATGAATTAGTTATATTAGAGGGATATAGTGTTTGGCATAAGGGAGCCATTACCCACACCCTGTGATGCATGTGCCAGTTTAGCCAAGGTCCTTTCTGCCTCTCCATTCAAGCCCAGCCTGGCGAGCCTTGTAGGATGCCAGGCTCAGCCAGCCTGGCATCACTCCCAGCTTGGCCAACGGATGACAGAGGGCTACCAGGGACGACTGGAGACAGATAGAGAGCGAGAGAGAGGAGAGCTAAAAAAAAAAAAAAGCACAGCATGGAGAAAGAAAAGGAGGAGGCAGCCAGAGATAGAGCAACAGAGAGGGAGGAGGAAGGAATAGAAAATACGATCTTAAATGAAACTAGACATACTTTCCTCTGACCTGTCATCTAAAACTACGCCCATTTCTGATGACAGCAGCACAGCTGGATGCTGTCAGTGGGCTTTAAATGCGCTGCAGTGACTTTTGATGGTTTGGAGTTTGTATTTGCACATATGCACTGGGCTCACAATTACCAGCGCCAGGTGAAATGCTTTCATTGCTGAAATACATCAGACCCTCTTGGCCTGTATTATTCATGACACAGATTAAATGGGTAAGTAAAGATCTTGAAGAGAAAAAATATCCCAATGAACATAGGCAATTTAGTTCTTTTGCTAATCAGACTTGCAGGTAGTACGGAAACCAAGTAAAATCTTGGTTACTCAGAATATCTCTGCCTCTACTGTGCTGATTTTTGCCTCTTTTTGTCAATCCATGACTTGTTAGTCATCTGACTTCAGGAAAGTAAAATACTAAATTGCTGAAGTGTTGCTCTACAAACAACTTTCATAAGACTACTACACCAGGACTGTAAACGTGAAAGTAGAAACAGATAAAAGGATATCACAGGTGGTTTCATGTGGTGTAATGAACGAAGCACTGTTTGTATGGCACTCTGAATGGCTGGTTTCACCACGGAGTGTTGTTGGGTTTTGTCATCTTGGAGATGAATTGCAATTTTAAATATTCATCAAGTCATGCAAATTTTTCAGTTTTTGTTTTATCAAAACATGTCAATTCTTTCATGTTGGCTTACATTCCACACCCGAATTGTTTAAACAGACTAGTGTGCCCTGTGTTTACTTGCTTAGACACATTTCTGGAGCCGTAAGCTGTTTCTGTCGCTGTGGACAAACCTTCCAAACTCTAAAAGTGCAGCCATATGCACACTGCCATTGTTGAGGAATCAGAATTATTTGGCCACTGGGGTTGGAGGGCATAATATTTCAGCATGCAGAGCAGAAAAAGAGGACTAACATGTTCTGACACCGAGCGATGCAGTGGGTTAGGAGCTGCCCTGATGACAGGAAGGGATTTAGACCCTGTGGCACAGGGAGGAATTAACGCCATCATCTTCAACTTTCACCTCTCGCCTGAGTGGCCACGAGGATCACCGCCACGCAGAGACAACTCCAGCTAAGCATGTAAATGTTTTTATACCAAAACAGAGACTCAGCACTGTGAATACCGCTCATTGTTTTACACAAGAAAAGTTCAGGAGTGTTTGGGTTTAAAGCAGAAGCTGTAATGAAGGGATTACGAGAGGGATTTCATGTTTGTTTTTCTGTTTTTGTTGCTCCAAATGGCCAGCATCTGCCAGTCTGGGAAAGCATAAAAGTTGTTGGAGACTTCTGACCATATTTTCAGAGAGTGGTTCATCCAAGAGTTAGAAAGATAAACAGTGTTAATGATTAATGGGAGGCGGGAGGGGCCACTGCGATCAAGAAGGAGTCCAAGTTAATTATCGTGCCATAAGTGCTGCTTTCAACTTTACACACAAGTGTACCAATACTGCATGTGTGCCTGCACTGTAATTTTATGTGGAAGTGTGTGCGTTTGTGGGTTTGTGTGTGGATAGACTGTTATATTACTCTACTGGCAATTGGTAGCACCAGGCCTGAGCTTGTGAAGTGCACTGTAAAAAGTGTCATTTAGAGTCATATCAATGTTAAAGAATATCTTCTGAGATGTTTCTGTCACACTCTGATATTGTGTCATATTTTGGCACAAGGCAAAATACTCCGGGACAGATCCCTCCACTAATAAAGTACATCTGAAGAATCTTCCACCATACTGACAGATTTGTTTTTAACCTAAATCATGAAAGATTAAATGACTCTAGTCTAACTCTAAACTCTGATGTTAACATGGATATTTCTGTGGCATAGCGGAGGATGCATGTGTAGCTGTGTAATATAGTAGGAGGTGTGTGAAAGAAGGAAGCCATGGTTTGAAAAACTGTCACCATAAGGAGGCGTGGACACAGCAGAAAGCCTCCCAATGGAGCCAAGCTGGGAATCCATCCAGCTTCTCTTTAGCAATGGAAACTAGACATGGTTGAATCTGAAGAGGGGATAAAATGACGTTTTTAACGTTAGCTTAGCTGTGAGAAACTATGGTCATCGTAGGACTCTGGTGTTTAAAGGCTTTTTTGAGGCTGCTGATTGTCGGGAATTACATTTTGTGTTATTCATTAATCACATTTGAAAGCAGAAGCAGAGCATGAAAATGCATCAAAACAGGTCCAATTAGTGGTTCTGAGAGAGCTTAGCACCAACAAAGATATGTGATATGGTGATCTTAAGTGCCCTGACCTTCTGCTATAAGCACACAGGTAGTTTATCAGGAACAAATTACAACTTCAGAAGCCACAAGATCTCATAAGCACACACTGCTGTAGCTACAGCTGGTGAAAAGGAACACGATTTTGCTTCAAAATAAAAGACTCTGTTGCCACAGTTGCAATGTGGGTAACGAAAAAAAGGTAGCAAGATCACAAACTATCAAACAGTCTTTCACTGGCTTCTCCACGTTGCATCATGTCTTAGTGTTTCTACTGGCCACCAGCGAACGTTTGCCCTTTTAAAGATGAATACTGTGAACTGTGACCTGAAAGTCTGCCAGAGGCGGCTGGAGGTAAATCGTACGGATGGGCTCCAGCAGTGGCGGGCAGTTAATTACCTGGATTGAGCTTCTTAATCACAATGTCAGCTGGTGTCAGTGCATTGATAATACGTATTATATTGCTGCAGGAGGAATAAAAGAACCACCAGACGGAGAAAAAATATGCAAAAATTGCCCAGCGCTCCCCTAGACACTGGCAGCAAATGTCTGCTTGTGGTATCAGATTTAACAAGAGAGACCATCAGCTTCATCTATTGTCAGTGGCTGCAGTTGTCTGTGGACTGAGCCTCCATTCCGAGCTGCAGTTTCGAGCAAGTTCCAATTTGTGTGTAGAGTTCCTGACCACAGTGGTTTGTATGGGCAAAACCGGAAAACCTTATACGTTGCAAATGGGTAAACTTTTCTGAACACGTAGCTACGCTTCCATTATGGAAACATTATTGTTCTGATTATAGTGGTGGAGTTTTAACAGAGTAGCTATGGGAGAACATGTGCATCATTTAGATTTTTTCAACACAATGCAACCACGATGTCTTCTTTGCTTTTAAAGTTATGTCCAGTGTCTTTTAATTCATATTTAAATGTTGAAATACTTCACACATGACCTGTGCATTGCAGTAGGGAAAAAAGGAGCTCCTTGAAATGCATTATTTCATGTGTTATCATTAATACAATGACAGCTTTGATGCAATTACTCTGAGAGTTTCTGAAGGAGGTCCAAGCAGTGTGTGTGTGTGTGTGTGTGTGCATGCGTCCACATCTTTTCTTTAATTCTCCCCTCTCTTTCATTGAAGATAAATATCTTGATTTGCAGCATGTGTGTGTGTGTGTGTGTGCTGGAGATGTCCTCAGTACTCAGCAGGGAGCCGTTCCATTAAAGTTGGCAAGAGGTTTTCATGGGGCTCCTGTTCACCTTGCGCTCATTTGGCTCTTGATCTCACCGCGCGACGAACACTCACGCCACATTAAACGAACGCCCCGGGTCCCCGCTGCCTACGGAGCATATGGAGATGACTAGGTAAAAAAAAAAATTAAGACACAGACTTCCTAGGCTGCCGCAGAAAGCCGACTTCAGAGAGGAAACTCTTTTAAACTGTGTGGTGTGAAATTAGAGCAATGATAAAAGGAAAATGTTGAATTTTGTTGAAATGAGTGTGTGAAGTGTATGGGGGAAAAAAAGTTTAGTCAGGTGTATGTAATGTATTTATGTGAATGCCATTTGGTTGATGTTCCATCCATCTATCCATGCTCGTGTGCGTATCCAGAGTCAGATCGTGTTGGCAAGACATTCCAGATGTATTACGCTTCCATCTGGATGATCCCTAGGCGTTCCCAGGCCAGATGAGATATATAATTCCTCCAACAAGTCTGAGTGTACTCCAGGGTCTCCTCTCAGTTGGACATGCCCTGGAAAGTCTTCACTTTAATCTCCACAGCACTTTACAACTTACCATGCAGTCTGCAGAGGTATTAAGTGACCCTCAACAGTTAGCTGAGTCGTGTTGATGATGAAAGAAACTAAAAATGTCCAGTTGATTCTTAAATGTGGGCTCAGCAGTGACGAGCCAGTCCGTCTTACAGCACTCACAGCCCAGTGTACAATCTCTATAGCAGGTAAAAGTGCTTAGAGTGGCATCTATGCATTCACCTGTTTTTACTTTCTGGAGCTAGAAGTGGGAACCTGACTGGAGATTTGAAAAACAAAGATTTTAGACTTGATTAAAGTGGAGATGAAATCTAAATGCTTATAAAGAACTTGATAAATAAATCCTGTTGCACATGACTTTTTTTGTTTTTAATCAATCTTTCAGTCCACTGAACAGGCCAAAAAAGCAACAGACGCATCTGAAACATCCGATCTGTCTGCCGTTCTTTCAATTACATCATCTCATTGCACCCTCCTCTTGCTTGTGTAATGGTAGTGGAGAGAAATGCTCATTAATCTGCATTTTCTTTTTGGCAACTTTTGGAAATTTGCACTACATCTGCAAGCAAACCTGACGAATGTGCCGTATGTTTCACACTCTAATGTTTCCTATCTGCCAATCTTCAGAGTAAATGTCACGGTTTTAGGGATGAGAAAGCAGAAGGCAGCGTTCTCCAGTGAACATGTTATCACACAGAATCAGTTGCACTCACGTGTGTGCATCGATTCATATCAGCACTTTCACTTTAAGACCAATTAATATCGGCTTACATGGTCTTTCTTCTGCTGTCAGTTCACCTTCCCAGCTCACCCTGACAGGTCCCCTACACCTTTCACCCGGGGCAGCCTCGTTTTGTTGCCCTGCTCTGTGATGAGATGCCCTGGGATCACCGCCTCTCCTCGAGGGCTGTATGTGAGCCTCTGTGGAGGTGAGGCCGGTCAGTTACAGACCTGACGCCGTGAGCACGCTACACATGCTGGTGGTTGCTACAAATCATCCTCATGCTTTTGCAGGTGAAGTGACATCCGTGTCTTTGAGGTGATGTCAGCTCACCTCTGCTAGAATAGGTTTGGACACGCTGTGTGTGTATTTGTGTGAAAACAAGCAAGTGTGTTTGCTTGTTGTGTGGATATATTTCATTTTTAACTTGCTTCATACTTACCCCATGCTCGTCATTGTGTATGCTGTAGCAGGAATTGTGTATGTTTTTGAGGACATATGGTGTTATGTGTGTGTGTGTGTGCATTCACATACTTCACTGGTGTGTGTGTGTGTGTGTGTGTGTGTGTGTGTGTGTGTGTGTGTGTGTGTGTGTGCGTTGACACTGCTCCCTGTCAAAGGCGATTTGAGGCCAGTTCAGTCACTGTCAGGGCCGAGGCCAACCGGGTTGTGGGGCGTCTGTGTTTATCAGCTCTGTTAGATCCTGTCATCCACCAGGCTCAGAGCAGAGCACAGGGGACCGATCATCATCTCCTCCAGCAGGTAAAGAACATTGAAGTGACAGGAAAGGACCTGCAACCACACACATACATGCGCGCACACACACACACACACACACACGCACTTGACGAAAAAACACCCAAACTGTTGGCCACTCTCAGCGCCAGCTAAACCTTGAGGTGCACAGGAAAGGTGTGCATACAGTGAGTGTTTCCCTCACAACCAGGCAGTTCTGCTGTAAAAACATTGTTAAATGTAGATTGTAACTGTTAGTATGACAGCAGAATATGTCCCCTAAATATTCTCTGATGATCCTAAAGAGCTCAACACATACTAAAGCAAAACTCTAAACTACGGTAAAATCTAACCTCTAGTCATCAGTTACAGTGTGTAGTTCTGTGGTTGTAAAACGTTCAGACCAGTGAGGAGAATTTAGTTTATGTGAAAGTGGATGTTTCAGAGCACTTTCAGAGCGTTGTATACACCAATCAGGCATAGCATTATGACCACCTTGCTGGTATTGTGTTGGTCCTCCATATGTGGTCAAAAATGCTCTGAACTATTGGGCATGGACAAGAGGACCTCTCAGGGTGTCCTATGGGGTCTGGAACCAGGACCATGGCAGTGGATCCTTTGGGTACTCTGGCTTGCACACTTTCAATCCAACTTGTTCCACTGCATCCTGTTGATGCTTGATCACAATGGGGTGTAGTAAGTTTGGAGGTCAAATCAACATGTTGGGCCATTGTCATGTTCCTCAACATGTTCCTAATTGGAACATAGTACCAATATGATAAATGTTATTCACTTCACCTGTCAGTGGTCACAATGTTGTGGATGTGGTTAGGGTTCGGTGTTGGTTGCATGAGCCCTGAGACATTAATACCAATTGTCCACAATACATGTTAGGATTAAGTCTGTGAACATTGGGAGCAGTACAAGATGTTTCAACACAACACAAATCATATGTTTTGTACACCCGCCATCGACCTCGACCACCTCCGCCTTTTCTATTAAGAAAGCATTCCCTCCAAACACAATCTAGGAACCAATTACATTGACCTTCATAGAACAGGTGGCTAATTTAAAAGATACAGGCATGGAAGTTCAGCAGCACATTCAGAACATCAAGGTTCTGAAGAGAAATTACTACCACATGTGAAGTCAGCACACATTTACGTGAGGATACTGCCATTTACTGAAACCTGGTGCTTGCATGAGCTGACTGACTTCCGTTTCATTCATGCTTCACAATCACTGGCTCATTCATAGCTGGGTAATTAGCAGCTGACTAGCAGCATCCAATCACATTCATGCAGGTGTGCAGTAGAGCAGCCAGTGTATTGTGACACTCAGCTGAAAGCACTGGCATGAACATAAAAGCAGCTCCAGTCCCGTTATTAAGGTTTTGGTATTGTAGACTTTAATAGGCTCCTCTTCCTTTTCCTAATGTGCTGTTGCTCCTTCGCACACTGCCAAAACTCTACAAGATCTGGAGCCAATATGTTTGCGGCAGATCCTTAATTTCTCTATGTTCCAACATGCTGACTATAAGAACCAACCCAATTCTTCAACCTACAGCTATCTACAACCTTGTTGCACAGGTAGGTGAGCAGAATGGGATTTTTTTTGTTTGTTTGTTTTGTTAGTTTCTTTTTGGAGTTTGTGTTTTTCTACATTTTGTCATTTCATCCTCCTACCTAGTCAATTGTTTTGAGCATACTCATCCTAGTGAGGGAATCAACTTGCAGAGACTTGAAAGGTGCTTGTGATGGGTGACATGTCAGGAGCAGCGACTATTGTTGTGCGCTAATTAGGAATCACAGAGTAACACATGATACCATACTATCGTGATACATGGCACACATGTATATCAGTTTCAGCCTCCTTGATTGCTAATATTCGGTATCAGAGCCGAGCCCGACCGAACCAGATCAGTTGACCCCTTGTTGAAACACAAATTGTGTTCTGCATATGGGTCAAGTGAGCCTCACACAAACCAACATTGTGCACGTTTGATCCTTCTACGCTTTAGCATTTTCTCCCATAATTTTGATTTAGTTCGTCTCCACAGATTTGCATAAAATGTCTGAGATTCTCAGTGATTCACTCCAGAAGGCTCTGCGCTTTTATTTATTTACTATGCATGTTTCTACTCTTTTACGCAAGTCAGTTGAAGTTTAAACAGCTCTATAGGATGACTATTTGACATTTAAGCTTTATGCATGTCGTGACTGTATCTCAGATTTCATTAGTGGGACTCTGCACAGCTTTTTCAAGGCCGAAACAGTAGGAAAGCACTCACTAATATACACCACGTGTCAGGCTTCATCCTTGAAATCCAAGGACCAGATTGCAAGTAAGTGTTTCTAATACCTTCTGCAACATCTAAATGCTTTAGCCACGGTGTCAACTTGTCAGCAGGGAGCCTTTCTTCCTCTCCTTGTTTCTTTGCCAAGTGATTAAGAACTTGAAACAGAGTTCACTTATGAGGAGCTGATGACAGCCTTTCCTAGGTACAGCCCTGGTGCTCTGGTGATTTCCAGATTAGCTCGACCTCAGACGCACTGCACATTCTGTAGTTTGGATTAACAGAATCAGCCTTTAAAAACTATAATTGGCCAAACCTTGGTAGGGATTAGACAAACTCACTAACAGCAGAACATCGAAAACACTGGCACAATTAGTCTTTAAGCTAATTCACAGGTTCTGCGCAGTTCCATGTGTGGCAGTGGCTGAGGGACCTGGGGATTTAGGCCGTTCCACAAGTGAGTGTTTTCTGTTAAAACAAACATCTGTTCAATGTTTTCTCATCGTGAGCTCACCCACCGGACAAAATTACCCAGGAAAAACATGCCCATCAAAAAGTCTTCTCATTTTTTTCCCCAGCATATTGGCCTTCAAACCTTCAAAAAAAATCCCTCAAACTTTACTTTAGATACGGATATTACAGTCATTAAGAACACAGTGCAAACACATGGAATTAAACGGGTGAGTGAGCAAAAGAGGTAAATAGACAGAGGGGAACAGAGCAGGAGGTAGAGATGAAGTTAGAAGTGCAGAGGGATGGAGATGCTGCAGAGCGGAGGTCAGGATAATGACTGCGGACAGGTCCAGAGGAGCAGACCGCCAAGCTGTGAGTTCCACCACTAATAGGATTAAGAAGGATGGGATTCCCCCTGGAGGACTGGACACACTCACACCACAGAGAGATAGAAGGAGCCGCATCTCTGCCTCGCCTGGCATTACACCCACAGGACTACTGGGTTTAACTGTGTGTATGTGTGTGTGTTGTATTTCAGTGAGGATAGAATGTCCCCGTTAGGATAGAAAGATAAAGAAAATCCTATATAGTGGAGGCACTGGGCTGGCAATAGGAGGGTATTTTACATCACAGACTTCAGTTCATGATAAAGGTTTGGTGACTTTAGTTTCGTTCATAGAGTCACTTAGTGTCAACATTAACAGTAAAACTGCATATGAGGCAAGTGTGACCAGTATATTTCATTTAGCGAGCTAGCCATGGCTCTAAAGATGGTGAGGTTGGTTGTTCTGATGCCCGTTGAGCACTTTGGCCCGAGCTGAAATATATCAACAAGCCTTGGCTAAATTGTCATGAAGTTTGAAAAATTTACATCAAGCAAAAGGTTTTAGACTTTTGGTTTTGAGTGAAACAATCTGTGCAGATCATGAATTGATTGCCACACAATTTGAATATGTACTCTAATCATCTTTCCTCTGGAACCAGCAGCCATCCATTATCTATACACTGCTTAATCCTCTGTAGGGTCGTGGACTTGACTGGAGTCTATCCCAGCTAACTCAGGGCAAAGGTATAGTTCACCCTGGACAGGTCACCAGTCTATCACAGGGCTACACATAGAGACAGACAACCAAGCACACTCTCATTCACACCTATGGACGATTTAGAATCACCAATTAACCTCAGCATGTTTTTGAACTGTGGGAGGAAGCTGGAGAACATGGTGAAAACCCATGCTGCACATGCAAACTCAGAAAGATCCTGGGCCCAGGCCGGGATGTGAACCGGGGATCTTCTTGCTGTGAGGCGACGGTGCTAACAACAGCTTAATACTTTTGGTTTAAGTGAAAAATCTCAACAAGTATTGCCAAATATTGCCGTCCAGAATGGTACAGATATTTGTGTTCCCCTCAGGTTGAAGTGTAATACCATTGGTTAACCCCTGACTTTTTCTTTAACACATGATCAGGTCAAATACAGTTAAGAAGATGTTATAGTAGCAGCTCCTAAAAGTTTATTGGCCTAAAAAAAAGAGGCAGTGATTCAACACTAGGTCTTTATCCAGCAAATGGGCAACATGAAAAAGAGCTCTATAAAGATTTACAGTGAAGATTTAGACAGTGCAATAGTACAAGGAGGACAAAAAAAACAGCTACTGATTAGCTTTTGGTCTATTAAAAGGGCAAAACCCCAAACAGATCCAATCAGTAGCATGACAAGTGAACAAAATTAGCATCAGTAAAACAATATGTAGCTATTGTATAAATGCAGTAATGCAGACTTCGGTGTCTGAGTATAGAAAGTAAATGGCTACCCACTGCTTTGTTCATGACTGTTGCATAACAGGACACCTTGTGAAAGGTACATTGTGTGATGGAACTCTTGCCCAGATGTTTCGTAAAGTAACAGTTGGCCAGTTGATCTCAGGTTCAGGTTTCTGTCTCAAGGTTTATTTTAGTAAGATTTTTATTATTTCACTTTGTTTTGTACAGTACGATATCCCATACCTCTATTCCAGCCTTCCCTGCCAGCGGTGTCTCTGGTGGTATCCTCATCTTCAGTCCTTTGTTGTTTGCACTCTTTACAGCTGCTTGCATCTAACTAATCCAAATGGTGACTACGTGAGAACAACACAATCATGCACGCAAGCCCCTTGCTTTTCTCTTCACTTGTTGTTCCCCTCCTTAAAGCAGAGGAGGAGAAAGAAAGGACCCAGTTTGATGGCGAGTGATGGTGACAAGGAGCGCTGCCTGGAAGCCCCTTCATGGCTCTGTCTGCAACATTCCAGCCAACAGAGAGCCGGAGCTTCGCGTAGCCTGCAACACTTCCCTGTCCGTCCTGACGCACTCACACCCTTTACTGTTACAACAGTTTGTAGGCTCTACTGAATGTTGCTCTGTTCTGTTAATGGAAGCAAAAACTTCCTCCTAATTTGGATAAAGTTCCTAAATTACTCTTTTATACAAATAGGAACTGTGCAGTGTTGTCAGCATAGTTGACCCACTGTGATTTCTGTACTTTTGCCAGCAGATGGTCCCAATGAAGTCTGATAACTAACATTTCGGAAGTGCTCACTTGCAGTTTACCACTGATTCAATACAAAACATATCAAGTCCAACACCAAAACTCTTCCTTTGTGTTTTAAATAGCATGGGCCCATCCTGCATCAATTTCGACAAACTATATATAGTTTGAAAGCACAAAGCCAAGATACCAAAACCACACTAAGAAGTGGTAACACTGTATCGGTCTATGGCAGGCAATCTGTGCAATATGTAGTTACCTAAGCATACATTGCCTTCAGTATTATTAGTATTAGTATTCATGGATGTCTTGTCATCAAATATAACTAAAGTGATATTTGCAAATGCGATTGTCAGCTTGTCATCAGACGTTTATTGGTTGGTGTGTAACAGAATAAATGGTCAATAAATGGTAAATGGTCTGCACTTATATGGTGCCTTTCTACCTCAGTGGTAGTCAAAGTGCATTACAGTGTGTTTCACATTCACCCATTCATACACACATCCACACACCAATGGTGACAGAGCTTCCATGCAAGGTGCCTGCCTGCCATTGGGAGCAACTTGGAGTTCAGTGTCTTCCTCAAGGACACTTTGGCAAGTGAATAAATAACGTTCATTCATATATTCAACCATGCTACTAAAAAGACCTAAAGCTTGGATTTTTGTTTGTTGGACTCTTCCGATAAACTCTTGTTTACTCTTCCGATAAACTCGTAAGAGTAATGAGTAATGTGAATCACATTCAGTTCTTAGTGATTCAACTAGAATGACGCTCTGTAGAAAGGGCAAGAAAAGCTAATTACAAAGTAGGAACTATTATCGTTGAGTTAAACATGTCTGGGAAAACTCAAGCAGCAAATCACAGTTCTTGCAATCCCTGTAAACTATTTCTATCAACACAATAACCTCTCAGCCTACACATGTAGCCATTGTTGATGCTGTGTTGCTACTCAATGCGGAAATATAAATGTGAATATGATGGGCAAAGCTACAACATTCAAACCCAAACTATGAAAAAACACAGCTCATAATTGCACTTCCCTGTTCCACGCTTCTGTCTTCTCGTTTTAATGGTTGTTTTGTGTGTTGCCTCAGACAATGAAATGCTGCTGTCTTTGGAAGGAGCTTAACCACTTTCCTCGCCCAGTATATACACCGATCAGGCATAACATCATGACCACCTGTCTAATATTGTGTTGGTTCCCCTTATGTGATCAAAATGCTCTGAGCCATTGGGCATGGACAAGAGGACCTCTCAGGGTGTCCTATGGGGTCTGGAACCAGGACCATGGCAGTGGATCTTTTGGGTGCTCTGGCTTGTGCAGTGGGGCCTCTGTCAATCTAACTTGTCCAACTGCATCCTGTTGATGTTGGATCAGAATGGGGTGTAGAAAGTTTGGAGGTCAAATCAACATATTGGGTCATTGTCATGTTCCTGATTGGTCCATGTTTTTTTCCATGTGATGGGGTGCATTTTCCTGCAGGGGGTAGGTCAGTGACATTTGGGATTTCCATTTGCATGAGGGAGTGTGTTTGTTGCGGGACAGTGTTTATTTGGGTGTCGAAGTCTCATCAACACGGATGGAAAAATCCAAAGTTTTCCAGCAGAACACCACATAGTACCAATATGATCAAAGTTATTCACTTCACCTGTCAGTGGTCAGAATGTTGTGGCTGATCGGTGTATGCTGCAATATTAATAGCTCTACTACTGAATAAAATTCCACCAGTATGACAAATGCGATATAAGCATTCAGCTCTGTACTACATTTCCTTTAAAATGTGGTGAAGCAAGATACATTTCTGAAAGCAAACCAAGGCAAAGACACAACAGGTTCATGGTGACTTGCCAGTTCACTGTCCAGTGAAACTCTGACACACTAAAAGCAAAGCCATCAAATGGTCAAGGTACATGCTACATTCAGTAACTTACCAAATATGCACTGCAAAGTAATGGCCCTATCATCTAATCTTAAATTTCTCAACTTTTAACCCAAACCATTTCCTTGACTCGAACTACATTCTATTCTAAATCCTAACTGAGCCCATGCAGAAGCAAGCACCTGCAAAATGTCCTCCTCTTGCTCTTTATCCTTGTGTCGCCTTTAGGACCTCATAAGGATAGCAGCACGAGAAGGCACATACACTTGAACACACACATTCCCATGGGTGCCCTGTTTGAACACTCCCCTACCCAGCCACCCTCCCTTCAGCTCAGTACTTAGGGAGCATATGCTGGGTGCTGTGTCTCTCTGTCCTCCAGGGCCTGTGGGACTAAGGCTCTTGCCCGCCTGCCTTGTCTGCCTATTTTATGACCAGAGCCAACTGGACAGGGCTGACGGATGGGCCCCCGAAGCTGAGGACAGGCTAGGGAGAGGGGAAAGGGAGGGTGGTGGTAGGGAGGGACGGAGTGGGGGAGGGGGGTAACACTCAGTCCTGGGCAATTAGAGAAAGAGTGTGTGTATGGAGCGTGTGCTTGTGTGTTGGGGGGGCAGACATAGTGTGAGTTGGACTTTCCTAATCCATTATCGCCAGGCCTCGCTCCAGGTGGCGTTATGTCGACACGCTGAACGTCGAGCGTGTCCTGATGTGACAGATCGGGCGTGTGCGCGGCGAGTTCCTGCACATGTGTGTTGGAGAGTCGTCCGCAGACGCATCTGATGTGCGGTAATTGCTGCCCTTTCAGTTAACTGTTAGAGATTGTCTTGAGAGGGGGAAACTCAGCTCAGGCAGCCCACACTTTGTCTCTGCCGCTGCCAAACGTAACTTCTTTCTTTAGGGGAGATTCAGGCTCGAGAGGAAAGTGGTGGTGGTTCAGAGGAAAGCGAAACATTTCTGCTTTGTGTTTGGCGCGCCGACATGTTGTAGCAAGCTGTGAAAGATTTATTTCTGACTTGTTTGACTTCCTGCGGTGAGCACAATCGCTGTTGTTTATGAAATCGACACTTTCACACCAGCTAATCATCTCCATTAAAACCTGTGGCTTGTGGAACTCTTATCCTCTTCAAGGTGCTATGTGTGGCAATTTGTATTATCAATATATTGCTGCCAAATTAGCTGTCATAGTTTCCTCAGATTTTGGCACAGGAATAGTGGGGATTTGTGGTGGCCTCTAACTCAACAGCACAAATTTAAGCTTGGGTGAATTCTCACAGATCTTTCCCAATTTGCCAAAAACTTCTACAATCTTTTCTCTACAGTGTAACTTTGTACCAGGAAGCAAGAGCTGACTCAGACATGTCCTGAGTCTACTGCCACACCAGATGCAGCGAACTAACTTTTAAGTTAGTGTCCAAGAAAAATTGTTGAAGGCAGCAAGTTACCTCAGTTTCATCTGAAGATGTCCTTGCAAATGAAACCACATGGCCATGAGCGTGTAAAGTGTTGGTAAAAGTCGGCTAAGGAAGTCGTGTTAAGAAGGTGGAAGGAAAACCGCCATTGCTTCCCTTAACTGACAACTCCTGCTGCCCATGTAGTCGTAAAAACTTTTGGACTGTCTGCCAAAATATAAATCACTGATGGACACAGTAGTCCATTTCTTTCAGTGCCATTCATAAATGTAGTTGGGTTAGGGTTAGACAGATCATACTCACTGACAGGACAAGAGCATTTGGTTTTTGTGGTTGTATTACTTCTAATGCTTTGGATTTCTTACATAATTTTAGATCTGATTTAATAAAGCTGCACAGTCTCCTAATACAGACCTGCACATTTGTATGTTATTAGTCTAATGTACTGGGAAGGCAAGAAGAGTAGTTTGTGTTATACATTTGTTTCGTTACCGTGCTAACATCAACATCAAATTAAACTTTTTTTGAGTGAAGTGCTCTCTCCTGGTTGATGTCAAATTATGCACAAATCAATGTAAACATATATCCAGCAAAACTGAATGTAAATGTGCGTTCTACTGTATTTAATTATTCAATTATTCAGGCTATAAACCTAGTTTGCATTGGGTAGCTCAAGGCAAAACATTGAGAAGAATGTCAAATATGCATCACCAGAGATGGAATCATATTGTCCATTACCATACAGACAGGCATGTAGAAACAAACATGTTTTAATTTCCGCATAATGTGACGCGAATTATGAGGTCCGTCTTTAAACTTACATGCCCCTTTATCACACTTTAATCTCCTCAGAAAAATAAATGGCTTTACTCAGGAAAGGGGAATGGGATTAGTGTGTGTGCTGGTGCCATCGCATGCAGGAGGTGTTCAGAAACACACGACGGGCTTTACAACATGTTAAGTGCTGATTTTAATCATTATAAAACACAATTTACATAATGTTCCTTATAAAAGTGCCGTTTGACAAAGTGTGTGCTTTTGCGTTTGTGTGTCTTTTTTTTTATAGTTGTGGCCTTGTAAAGGAAGTGTAGTAATTACATGTTTATGTAATTAGGTCAGTAATTCAAAGGAATAAGCTTGTGTGTTTCCCATTAGTAATAAAGTAGCCCTTTGTGGCCCATATCTGTCACAAAGAGGGTTTCTCTTTCATTAGTCACGACACAAATAGACATATCTCTTTACCAGTAGTGCGCACAAACACACACACACACACACACACAGTTGTACCTCGGGACACCTGCAGTTATGCAATACACACATTTGGTGATCACACATGAGGGCGCATGCCAAAAACAAAACATAGCAACAAAATGAACATGGTAACATTTTCTTCACGTACTGACAAAATCTAAAACAGACACATACATACACACATAATGCATTAATACACAGAAACATAAGGTGTTATATCCTGTATCGACTGCAGAGGGAAATTTGTGATATTGGGCGATATGATATGAATAATACTGACCTACACTGTTGCATACGTATCCACACACCTGGCCCCACTTTCACACAAGTACATGCACATGCATATGTTGCATTTACACTCAGACAGACACACACACACACACAGTACAAAACGCAGAAAGTGCTTCCAATCACACAGCATTGCCAGTCTCACACATGCTCGCCCTCCATCGGCGAAACACACACACTCAAACAGTCACAGCTCTCTCCACTTCTAGGCCTTCAGAGGGTATTTTCACTCTCTCTCTCTCTCTCTGCCTCATCAGGCCCTGTAGCAGAGGGCAGGCAGTAGCTAATAATAGGTATTGACTGGTTCAACGTGGGATGAGCAAGGTTCAACCATTGGATCTCCAAATGCGCCCGGGGGTCACTCGCACAGCGAACACGTCTCCCCGGACCCGGCTGAAAGAGAAGGCATTTTAAACTTTCATGACTTCTCTGAAATCGCGGCTGTTTCGCCTTTCAGGCCTTAACTCTTTGTACTCAAAGCGCTCGGCTCGATCAATATCCGAGGAGGAGAGAGAGTGAGAGAGAGGGAGAGAGAGGGAGAGAGAGAGGAGGGGATGAAATCCAGACGTCTTTATTTCAGTGGCTAAAACTGGCGAGCACAACTCACAGCCCAGGGTTTGTTCGGTGACTGTTGCTGTGAACTTCATGTGCACATGTATCTACACGCATGCATACGCTCTCAGACAAACCCAGCAAAGCACACGCATAAAAAATGCATGCAACAAAAGGGACACACATTCTCGGTTCATAATTAAATTATTAAATAATATGTCCGGGGTATTCACATGACCATATGCAAGTTACTGGTCACTTTACTGGCCATGAAGTCATACCACAGTCCTTGTTCTGCGTGTTTAAAAGTGAGACCATGTGACTGTGAAGTGAAGAAATGACACATTCATAAAACACATGGATTCTCCACTGAGCACACACAGGGGTTTTGTTACCGCAGGATGACCAGTAGCTTTGTGGCTAAATGTTATCTAATGTTTGCTGAGTATGGCTCTGTGACCGACATTGCTAAGGCAGTTCACTGTTTTACACTTTAGTGACTCTTCCCCACCTCTTGCTGCTGCTGCACTGTGTTTTACCGCTACATCATAATTGTCACTTGTGGCAAAAATGGTTGCACCTCAACACAACACACACAGTCGTGCTTTTTCTTTTAAAAGTTATTTTTTCAGGCTCTTTTTTTTTAGCCTTTATCAGATAAGGACTTATGAAGGCAGGAAAGTGGTAGAAGAGAGAGAGGGGCAGCAAGGAGCCACGGCTGGAATCCAACCAAGACTCAGCTTTGGTACATGACGACTGCATGTCATGTGTCACTACAGACACGGATATTTTTGTAGTTGACCTGCATTACCAGCAAACTTACTTCTACCTATCAGAAGGATGAGCAACTCAGTTCAGCTAACTTAAACTACTTAAGTCTCATATACATACATACAGAGATTATAGAACAGTTGAGTTGCTGTATAGACGTTGGCATGAGTTGCTTTGGTTAGACTGTGTGCAGGTATGTGATTATGTTCCTAGTGTGTGTGCAATAAATCTCCCAAACTAGAAAAAGAAATAAAAAAATATCAGCCACACATACACACAAAAATTAAAATAAAACAAACAAAAAACACTGGTATGAACGTGCCTGTACTTTATATATTAAGGTGGTATAACTAGGCCCATACATCAGAATAAACTACAGTATTCACTAAGGCAAATTTTAGTAAAATGTCATCTTGTGAAACATTCTCAACAAAAAAAAAGTCCTGCCTTCAAAACACAAAATTTATGGGCTGTTGTATAGCTCGCTGAGTTAAGGCGTTACCATGCAGGTGCAGGTCGCCAGCAGCGGTCGTGAGTTCGAGTCCAGCTCACGACCCTTTGCTGCTTGCCTCTCTCTTTCGATATCCCTTTTCACCCTGTCTCTCTCTCCTGCTGTCAATATAAATGGAAAAAAACTCCCCCCAAAAATACATATATATAAAAAAGAAAACACATAATGTATAACATGTAAAATTAGATAGGTTTCATCAACAAATATCAAAAGCAAAAAGAGTCATTGTACAAAATGACCATGGATATATAACTATACATTACATACACTGATTAATCATTATTTTTTGGCACAATATTGTGTAAGCATCATTTTAATGTTGTAGCTTTTAATGTGTTTAATACATATTTTACATTCAAAACATGTACAATATTGCCTCTGAGATCTAGGAGCATGGACGAGGTGCCATAGTCAAGTGAGGTACCTCCAGAATGCGTTGAAGTCCTGTATTGTTGTAAACACACATACCATAAACGAAGCAAAAGCAATAAAAAGTTGATCCACACACTGACAATACATCAGCAAAGCACAATAAAATACAGTGTGTCCACTGAAAAGAAAACATATATTGTTCATATCCATGTATAAAGTACATACAGTATGAATTTGCCCTCAAGAGTCCACATTCCGTGTGAGAAAGACACAACGCACTCACACATGCAGCGATGGTGTACAAGATGTTAAAAGGACACACTGTCAGATTCATCCAAAACCAGCAGGCAGACAAACAGCAGAAACAGAATGTGAACAAACCGGCGGAGGCCTTGTGATTGGCCCCAGGCTGTAATGGACATGAACAACCTCTGTGTTAACAGCAAAGAGGCCTGTTTTGATTTCTGACAGAAAAGGCTGCTGTATTTTAAAATGGTTTCCAGTGAGCTGACTCATACTGGTCCCGGAACAGTTCCTTTAGCTTTATGCAATAGAACAACTGCAGGAACTTGACGGAATTCAGGACAAATGCACACAATGCATGGAGCTGCGTGTGTTTGTGTTTGAGTGCGTGTGTGTGTGTGTGTGTGTGTGTGTGTGTGTGTGTGTGTGTGTGTGTGTGTGTGTTTGTGTGTGTGTGTGCATGATGCCTTCAGGTACAGAGAGGCTTCACCACAACGTGACTGCAGCTGCTGCAGAGAGGGAAGTTAATACCCAGGACAGGGGGACGCAGGGGAGGGTGTGTGTGTGTGTGGGAGGGTGTGTGTGTGTGTGTGTGTGTGTGGGAGTGTATGTGTGTGTGTGTGTGAAGGGCACTACAGCTGCGGCCCCTGCAGTTCTACAGAGTGGAGGTGAGTGGCATTTGCCAGGAGAGAGAAAGAGAGATCAAAAAAGCCACACACTGGCTATCTAAAAACCTAAACTCATCTATGCAGGACTACTGTCTGAATCTCTTCCCTGTGTGTCCTATTAATTTTTCACTTCAGCTCTTGTTTTGCCACTTCCTTTTCTTGCTGTATTTATACGGCAAATGATGACAGCGATGTTAATCTCTGCTTTTGTTCCACAGATGCCTGTTTTCAGATGGAAGCAAGTGAATGAAACGTCTGTTCTTGCTGCCTTATAGAAGCACATAATGCTTACTGAGCCAGTACATCAGCAACAACAATAAACCTTTAGTACATTCATACAGGCTCCTATTCTAATCATTGTGTATATGAGGTAGTAAAGCAGGAGAGATAATAAGACACGGTACATGTTTGACAGTTATGATGCTTTGTAAGGCCTGATACAGCTGTGATACTGAAACTGAAAACATATACAGACTTTATGTTGGTCTACTTTATTACTAAAGACCAAGACCAGACACAGGACTCAATGGGGTCCCTATTAGATTGCAGAGAGATTATTGTGATGGGTTGGACTGACATAATAATAACTGCAATTGCATTAAATACTGTGTGTAATTTAAAGTCAATTTTCAGTTGATTTAATTCTTTTTAAGCTTTTCTTCACCTTAAGTTCCGTCCCCTCCACTCTCTACCAGGCCTGGACAAGTTTAGACAGTTAAGAGCGATGATTAAAAATGCCTGTAATCACAGAGGGCAAGTTAAGTCCCTCAACTTAGTGTAGTTTGTTAGTCGAATATAATTTCATAAAAGTTGCTCTAACTCAAATCTACTGATGGAAACTGCATTTTTGTTTGGTCTAAAACTTCTAATCTGTGTTTTCCAATAAAAAAACAATTAAAACACGCGTCAGGAAGCCAAACCCAGTCCAACAAGCAACTTGAAGAAGTGTCATGGGCTCCCTTATAAATTCCTGAAAAAGTGCAAATAATGTCCTAATTCAGGAGAAGAAGGGACGTTACCACCCCAACGCCCAAGGCTACTTGTTGTTTCCTTTCCTTTTTAAAATTCCCATCTAAAAGAAACAGTTCCAAATTTAGTCACTAACAGCTGTGCAACTGTGAAGCCAAAACGAACAACCTTGGGCTGTATGAATCAGAGGCACTTGAATTCAAAGAATTTTCAAATACAATCAGGTTCCTTGTCCGCAGCACCAGTATTACACAAGTATTACACAAGTTCCATGTATTGGCACAGTTTAAATAAATGATCCAATCACAGGATAACACAGATTTGGATAATTGGTTGCATAAAACACCCCAAGGAAAGACAAAAAAAGACAGCTCACATAACGTGCACCATTCATTGAACTTTGCACTGAATTGCTTTTAGGAAATTATGTAAAGTTGACATGTTCAATGATAAAAACACTGCAGATCAGAATTTTGAAATTGGTGAAACAAGGAAGTAAGTTGAAGGTGCAGTGTTTTCTAAAATAAATCATTCTGCAGCTTTACTAACATGGGCTTGTGTTACAGTCCATGTTGGTTTGTCATTCACTCGTCACACACTTTGTCAGTAGAAACACTACAACACCAGGCAAAGTAAACAAGACAAAAGAAGAAAATAGAATCCAAACACAAATCTGTGTTTAGCCGAGCTGGGTGGGCCAGCCAGGCTGTGAAGACACGGTGTCGTATGTTGGTGGCGGTTGGCTTCGCCATGTGTGTTTGGCATTAGTCTGTCAGGGCACCGCTGTAAATTAGACCCTGCTTGTCTTGGATCTGCTCCATCCAGATACACCAGTAGTCCCCATGCCAGCTACGCCACAGACAGCAGAACATTTGTCAAAAGTTAGTCAAGGAGACGAAGAAAAAAAAGGCCAGACACTGAGAAATATTTAACATTCTGGTAATAGTAAGAAGATCAAGTGCATTGCTGGGGTGGTTTTCATAAGCTGGTTTCTAGTTCTGTCTCAGAGGAGAATCTGGGGGTGTGGGCAAGAGACAGGAAAAGTGAAAAGAGGAAGCAGACTGTGAATAGTGTGTTTTAGAATTAGAGTAGATAAAATGAAAGAAGACGATGAGAATCAGCCCAAATGTTGAGTGCCACCGGACTTCCACTGTTCCTCTCTTGGTTCTGGCCGTCATCACCATGAAGGGTAGTTTTAAAAGAAGTCTTATCAGTATTTGCCTGGATGATGGAAAGTTAGCAGGAAATTTTAACCAGCAAATATCAGTTTCATTACAAAGTTGGTGTTTCCGAATCAGTCCACGATTGGCACAGACTAAAGTGTTACTAAATTAACCTTGACTGACCCCAACTCACATCCAGCATACATATTAAAACCATGATTTAATCAGGTCTTGCAAACTCTGATCTTAAATCACAGGTCAAAGGTAGTTGTTCATACTGTGGATAGATCACATTAGGCAGCTTTCCACTGTGGGAATTCCAGGCATGTGTGAGGTGGTACAAACAGCCATGCAACGTTAACTCTGAGTGTGTCAAAGCTGTCTGATGTTAGTCTAAATGGTAACTTTTACGAAGACTGCTACTTGAGGATCAAGAGGGCAGTAAAATGGCATTCGTTGTCCTCTCGGAGTTTGACCTGTCAGCACTATTGGAAAGGTATCTACCCTGGAGTAGGTACGTTTTTCTCCCCTGACAATGGTCCTGAAAGAGGTTCTGCATGGGTGGTTCTTACAGTTGGAACATGCACAAAGGTTTGGGCCATCTTAATACAACACACAAGTTCCTGCAGTAGAAAACAGCCGATACTCATCCCAATCAAAGTAGAAGCACATCACCTGAGCCAAAACAGTAGACTTTTTATATTATGTTGCCAACTGATTTATACTTTTTATTAATGAAAAAAAAGCCTCTTGTAGTGCTGCGTTGGAAAAATGGTTTAGATGTTTTATGGTAAAAATAATATAGAAATGTATAGAAGCTGCTCAATACTGTATATTGTAATATAGTCCATCATCAGGCCTGTCAATGCCAGCCAAAACACACTCATGTTTGACTTCTGCAGCCAGAAACTGGATTACTTTCTTTTTGCAGCACTTCTGACGTCAGATTTTGCAATCTTGAAGGTTGATTGCAGATTTCAGATATCCCTTCTGTTTTCTGTTCGTCTTTTCTGCGCTCGCTCCGTGCCCCTAACCACTAACCCCCTCCAGACACGCTCTCTTTCACTCTCTGTCTCAGACACACATATACACAGCGTGGGCGCTGACAGTCCCTTGAACTGTTGACAATAAGTTGATGGGCTAAAGCCTCCAGTAAACATCTCTGGTGCCACCTCTACCCAGATGGAGCTACTTAGAGAACACACACATGCTCGCCCATACACACGCACACACACTTTCCAGGCCTGAGTTTCATTAGTCAGTGTGTTTATGTCTGCGTTCATGTGGCCTGGCGGAGAAATCTCCCCATTTCACTGCCCTCTTTGGTTGTTTCTGTCAGAGCAGAAAGCACACAGAGAGAGTGACCACAGTCACCGGTCCCTGTTTCATGTATGGACAGATTGTGTGTGTATGTGTGTGCGTGTGTGTGTGTGTGTGTGTGTGTGCATGCGAGTGCACTCAGTCACCTTTGATGTTAAAACACATAGTACATGCTGTTCTCATTTGTGATCCCACCCTTCTTACCGCGTTGACATCGCCGGCCAGCCGCCCCGGGGCAGATGGCACCAGGATCTGTATGTGTGTGTGTGTGTGTGTGTGTGTGTGTGTGTGTGTGGGCATTTCAACATTACGAGGAAACAGCTGACCTACAGGTCGCCGGCCCGAGACAGGCTTAATTTTTTAACAATTAATCTCTTTTAGCCAGGAGAGGTAGAATGACTCTAAAAACTCTCACATACCATGTCGCGCACGTACACACTAACACACAGGGGCTGGTGAGGACAGGCATCAGACTGCTGTGTGTGTGTGTGTGTGCGTGTGTGTACACGTGTGTGTGTGTGTGTGTGTTAATCTGAGATGTGAATATGAGGAGATTAGATGGACCCAGGGATTAAAATCTGGCCTTTACCTCAGAGAATCCTTTCCAGCAGGGACATCCTGATGGACATACAATCACCCACACACTCACACATACATACACACACCCACCCACACACACACACACACACACACACACACTTCTCTAAATGTCCTAAAAAGAAAAAAAATGATTGGATCGAAGCACAAAAAACGAGAAACCAGAGAAAGCACATTATAAGTATTTCTAGCAGACAAGGAGAGAATGAAAGACAGATGGAAGTGTAGAAATGATGGAAAGAGAAGAAGAGAGTAAAACACACACATGCACAGAGCACACAAACAGTGGCGTAGCAGTCTTGGGCATACAGAATGGAGAGGGGTTTCCTCCGTATTTAAAAACCTCAACGCTGGGTCGGAGAATTAGCCCTAGCCCTCTGTGTATCGATGAGGAGTCTCTCACATGTGTCAGCCCCTAGATATGCACACATGACCAGCAGGCAATGTGTAAATATTTCAGTTGAATCGAGATCCTTGTTTTTGCAGTTGAAGTTTATATAAAATGCAATCTATAGAATTATTAACATTGTTTATTAGTAAAAGGCAGCAAATGCAGATCCACTGCAAATGCTCATGCATCCTCCGAGCTTCTGAAAGTTCATGTGTTGAACTGGCGGCTGAGCTAACAGGGAGACACAAAGTAAAGCCAGCCATAGCTGAGTTGTTGCATTAGCAGTGCAGGTGTAGAATAAAAGGTAAGTCATTTAGCATTCAAATCAACTGATGATGACATTCATCTGTTTTTAGGTTTTTAAGTTGTTCAGAGTGCTGCAGCCGAGTATCTAATTAGTGTGGGGCAAGTGCAGTTTTTTTTTAACCCATTCAGCAAGCCATGGTGCAACACAACACATGTGACCATAACTATTTAGCTCACACATATGCTATGTTCAGGCATTAAACAATACCTACAAGTACTTGTGTGAAGAAAGAATGTCTATCAAGGCTGACATATTACAATCATATCTTACATTTCATGAGAAAAAAATTTCACCATCTGCTGTCCTTCCATCACCGCCCCAACCTCTCCTGCTATCCCCTCCCCCCTCATCCCCACTCCCACCACAGTCGGTCGAGGCAGATGGCTGCCTTCCCTGAACCTGGTTCTGTCGGAGGTCCCCCCCATCCTAGCGTTTTTTTTGGTTCCTTCCCACCGTCGTTGACTGCTTGGTCATAGGGATCCAAAAGCAACTTTGGATTGTTGGCTTTTCTGTTTTCGTTCTTCTGTGTTAATTCATATCATACTATGTTAAGCGTTATGACATGACATGTTGTAAGTCACATCGCATGTGCACCGTTTTTCCAGCTGATGTTACAATTTATTCATTTGACCTGATTTGGTATTAAGATTACTAGAATTTCAGTTGTACTGGTACCAACTAAAAATAGGCTCTTCAAGTTAAGGCTGCTCGCTACAGTCAAGCCATATCTCCCTCATGGTGACTTTGAGAGAGTCATTTATGCTCTGATCATGACCAGGCTGGACTACTGTAATTCTTTGTACGTCGGCCTCGATCGATCATCTCTTTGCCGGCTGCAGTTGATCCGAAATGGTGCCGCTCGGCTTTTAACGGGGATCAAAACGCGGGAACATATAACCCTGGTCTTCTTTGGCCTTCACTGACTTCCTGTGCATTTTAGGGTAGTTTTTAAGCTTTTATTTCTCGTTTTTAAAGTTTTACATGGGTTGGCCCCTCCATTATTTAGCAGAACTTATTCAGGTCCACAAGCCTGTTAAAGAATTGAGGTCAGGCCAGTCAAGTGGAGGTCCAGATCCAGACTCCGAACTAAAGGTGACCGAGCCTTTTCAGTTGTAGCCCCTAAACTTTGGAACAGCCTACCACTGGACATCAGGGCTGCTCAGACTACTGAATCCTTTAAGTCCCGGCTAAAGACCCACATTTACTCAGTGGCTTTCAGTTCGATTGGGCGCTGACATTTTGGCTGCATATATGTTATTATTCACTGTATGTTCATGTATGTTCTTTTGCAGTGTTGATTTAAAAGCATCTAAAACACTTTGGTCAACCTTGGTTGTTTTTAAATGTGCTATTTAAATAAAATTGACCTTGACCTTGACCAATGGCAAATTTTCTGGTAAAATAGCATCCCTTTTATAACTATGCCTTTGAGCCTAATATTCATCTCTTTCAACTTTTAACCCCTCTCTTTTTATTTTCTCTTTTTCCAGTCATTAGTCTTATGACACTTGGTGTTCCACATTGCTTTGAAAACTGATTCAGTCATTCCAAGGAATATAAAAAAAAGGGCCATTTTCATAGAGTGACTCATAAAGAAAACTAACAGTAAATGTGTCATTTGCAAAATTTAGGAATCTATAATTAAAGAACATACTGTACTGTTCATGTGCACAAGGAAAAACAGTAATATCAGTATTGATGCAATCACACAAACTCATAAATGGTTTATCAAACCGCAGCCCGCACAGATGAAGACCAGAGAATAGAATGAAACATTATGAAACACAAATGAAGCCTTATCAAGGTGTGAAGTGTGTTTAGTAACACAAAATTCTGGGAATACTGCAATAAACAAATATGCGTTAATATCTGTTGAGGTTTTCTTTGGTACATGGTGTTAGCGTGCATGTTTGTGTGTGTGTGTGTAAGTGTGTGTGCGTGTCCATTCAGTGTCGTGCTGGGCTACATGAGGAGACAGGGAGCATGTTGGAGCTGACAAGGCCTGTAGGGTCAACATCAAGCCAAATCAACTGCACTTGGGATCAACCACTGCTCCGGCTCTGTCAAATTAGGGCACCGCGCCAACACACACACACACACACACACACGGACACACACACACACACATGGACACATGGACATGCACACAAACAGCTGTCAGGCACACACTCGTGACTGCCCACTGCCCCGGAAACATCAGAGCACATCTCTGCCCTGAGGTGAGAATTGCAGTTTGTGTATTTGTGTGTTTGACTGTGTGTGTGTGTGTGTGTGTGGTGTGGGTGTGTGTGGGCAGTCACAGGGTCTGTGTGGTGATTGCTGGAACATAGTGGCTGAGCAGCATGAGATTTGTGTTGGTTTGTGTGTGTAAGTGGGGACATATTTTTGTGGAAATTATGCGTTAAGAGATGTTTGGACTTGAGTGAGTCATTACTATATTGTGTGTATTTGTGTGTGTGCTTGCAGGAAAACACAGAGTGTATGTGCAAGAATATAAAATACACACAGCTGACTGCATATGCATGTGTGTGTATATGTGTGCGTGCGTGCGTGCGTGCTTTATGTCAAAACATTGTTCAGGTGTGTGTCTGTTACACATGTGGTCATATCTGTGTCTTTGTGTGTGTAATCTGTGTGTTTATATATTTATAAATGTGTGTGAGTGTGTGTGTTATGCCCCAGGGGTGTCATCAGCGGGGCAGTAAATGGGCATCTGTGCGTGGTCCAGTGGAAGCCAGCCGGCTAACTGGGCTAACTGGGCCACCTCTGCCAGCCGTTGCCAGCTGTGCCACTGGATGCCCACTCTGCACTTTATCAGCATCATCATTATTTCAGCTTCACACACTCTACCCAGACCGGCCACCATCATCCCTCCACCTCCACCCATCCATCTCTGTCCCATCCCGCTCTGAAATACAGACAGCGTGCAAGCTTTTCTAGACTTCTCAGGATCACATGTCCTCACGAAGGCAAACACAAATGTTTGCTTCCCTACTTGAAGACTCTGAGAATTGCAATGTTGGACAGTGTGTTAGTCCATCAATACTGTACATTATGGCACAGATATTCATTACTACCCAAGGTGCTTCCTCCTGTAAGACTTTTATTGTCTTACTGCTGCCATCAGGGCAATGAGCACTTTCATGTTTGTCATACAGTAGGGTTTTATTTGGGGTATTCTCTTAACTTTGCTCTCAGGGCAACTTCTGGAATGAATACAGAATCCTAAGACCCTCAGTAAAAAAGAACTGGACTTGGCTTTTTTGGTTCTTAAAGCAGTTTCACAGATGTGTTTTTTGAAGACGTTTTCACCTCTCATTCAAGAGGCTCCTTCAGTTCTTGGCTGAGAGGTGAAATATTTCAAGAGCCAAAAAAGGCAAGGGTATGCGTAAATTTCGTCATCCACCCAAGTCCGCAAGGGGACCGTCCACATGCTGCCCAAAATTTGCGACCACACAAACTGCATATAATGCAAGCACATCAGCTGCACATGTGCCAGGAAAACCAAGATGTGCTTAAAACAAATGCTTGGTATGAGAAAAGGCTGTACGACTCAGTCTTCGCCAACCACGCCATATAATTCACCATTAACAGAGCTGCAGCTGACTTTGGAGGAGTTTTGTTTGTACATGTTTTCCATCGAGTGAACCCAAACACAGTGGGACGTCCTCATTTTTCCAGAACTTCTATGCTACACTGCAAAAACTCAACATCTTACCAAGTTTATTTTTAGTCAAAATGTCTCAACCCACTTGATTTAAGATAAATTCACTTTACAAGTAGCATTTCAGCAAGATGGAGGGACTTGTTTTAAGACAAATTTTCACTTGTTCTATTGGCAGATTTTTTCACTTATTTCAAGGTTTTCAGTTACCAGTGCATGTCTTCCCAACGTGCTTGGTGAACCTAGGGAATAATCACTGCTACAGTGCTACAACGCGATCTGTAAGGAACTGTTGTTTCTCGTGTTCGATATGAAGAGAAATGCAACTACCTGTCCACAGTCGGCTTCTCGGCCTGCACACGAAAACAGTCACTACCAAGGTGTTGAAAGTCATCAGCCAGGAGTCAAGTGGATTTGTTCCTGCAGAGACTCCGTCAGTGTATGTGTGATCTTGCTATGGTTGTTGTATGAATCTGCGGTGCCCAGTTCCATTTTCTACTCCATGATCTGCTGGGGCAAAAGCCTGAGATTAGACAACACTAAAAGATTTCAACTTATTTAGAAGAAGAAGCCTTAGTCCTGCGGGTGGAGCTGGACAACCTGCATGCAGTAGAGGAGAGCAGGATATTTTCAGAATTCCTCTCCATCATAGACAAAGTCTCCCACCTTCTATACAGGGTTCTGGTTAGCCAGAGCAGCATGTTCAGCCAGAGACTAAAAATGACTGAATGCTCCACTCAAACACGGGAGCTCCTGTCCATCCGGTTATATAATTACTGCTTTTTCTTCTAGTTGTAAAATTTTACAACTTCCACTATCCAGAGCAACTGTTACAGAGTGATTCCTCTGTGGGGATTAATAAACTTTATCTGATTCTGACCAACCTTAGTGGTTGCTTATAGTGCATATGGCATCACATAAAATAGCTGTAGGGAAACAATAAAGACTGAGTGACCCCCACACCTGAGAACCATCATGATATCTACTGAGAAGGTGTCGAAGGTCATCAACCAGGAGTGGACTACTGGAGGAAGACAAAGCAGGACATGTACAGTCAGTTACCATCTCAACTTCATATATGATCACTCAGTAGCATGGGCCCAGAGTTCCATGAACGCACAAAGACTATGAATCAATGGCAACTCAGAAGGTGTCAAAAGTTTTGCTAGAAAACAAGTTATGCATACTACTCCCTTATCAGGAATGTATTTATTTTATTTTAAGGGTGAAAATAATGTTTGATTGAATGCAGTTAGCATTTAAAATAAATGTGTTAATAAAAATGAAATTGTTTTCTTATTTTTTTATCTTTAATTTTTATTTTATTCTTTGCAGTTTATTACAAAATGAAATTGAAAAAATCACAAATTAAGCATTTAATTAACTTAACAATGTGGTAATTAGCTCAGTCAGTTACTTCTGGTTTTATATTTCAAATTAATTTAGAGAAGTATGGTGCCTGTTTTTAAAATAACAAGACTATATTTCAGGCAGATTGGTTTTGAGTTTGTCAGTGATGATAAACAACTAAATTTTTCTTCTCAGACATAAAAACAGGAAAGGATCAAACACCTTAGTTTAATATCTGGAGGTGATGTGTTCAGTATGAAGTAGGATGCAGTAAGAAGTCTATTCTGAAACACAGCATTCACACAGCAAAGCTTCAAACTGTAATAAAGAGCTTGGAACCAAACTCACCAGGCAGTATGTCCATCCTTCTCACCACCGCCTCTCTCTAGGTTTCTCTCTCAGAGCCTGGTGACAGCCAGGCCACTGCAGATGCTTCAGTTGTTCAGGGTGAAGCTGCAGACCAGTCGGTCTCCAGAGGGGCTCCTTCTGCCCACCGAGGTGTTCCTAACTCGCCCGACACCTGCTCAGCTGCTGTTACCACTGACTATAGACTATGGATCCACTTTCTTTCATTCATTCAGCCACAAAACATCCATCAGACAGGATATTCACAAAACTCAGTGGAGTGATGCATCTGTGCAGGTCAACTGTCATGTGACCTGCATGTCTTGTTGGACCAACAGAAAACTAGATTGCTGATTTAGTCAAAACTCGGCACGTATTTTATATTAATTTCTCAACTGTTTAGACAAAGAACAGCTGGACATATTTTTAAAATGTGGCATCATGTGGTTTCAAACTTAGTCTCTTCACGTTGGTTTGACTTGCATCTGATTTGCGTGATGAGCTGGTATACTGTGGTTCTGTTTCCTTTCTGAATTAAGGCAGATCCCTCGGGGTGTTCAAATATTGACCACATTTCAGAAAAACAGCACAGTCCCAGGACATAAATGTCAAACGGATGTTTTGCTATTCAAATGCTCAATTCTCAAACATATAGAACTGACTAGGGAGGAAATTAGCTGCACTACATATTGGTGCATTATATAAATATAATTTGTCCTTATTCTATATTTCACATTCTGATTTTGTGCCTATGGAATGAATGCATACAAAGTAGGTCTTGTAGGGAGTGTAAACATTCCTGTTTGTCATTTTGGTTTCATGTAGGAGCTAATTGGTCTCCATCGGGGCAACTCAAGCCTTTTTTTTTTAGTTAAACATACATTTTATGCAAGGTTAAAGTCATCAAAATGCAACAAAATCAATTCAAATGGACAAAAATACAGCTGTAATACTGAAAAATTATGGAAAAACCCATGTTCTCTCTGACTTAAACCACTGCTTTGAACCCACAAGTTTCTGTTCTTTTCAAACTTTAGGAGCACCGTCTTGCTGCTCCGACTTGCAACAACATAACTGACAAGGGAAATGGCCGAGCTTCCATCCAAATGTACGGTAAATTAAGAGATAAAACCAGACTAGAAGAAGAAGGGGCAATGAGATGACAGAATCAAAGGGTGCTTGTGTTAATTCACATGTTCATTTGAGGAAAATTTACAGACAGTGTAGTCTTGATGACCAGACAGAACCATCATAACATACTGTGTGCATCCTTCATCAAATGAATTGCAAGTTTTGAACCATAACAAAAGTCTCCTCCTTGTTTACAGGTGTTTGTCACAGGTTATGCATTAAAGCCCCCTGACAAAACCACACAATGATATATTCGTGTATATGTGCAGTACAAATGAATATCTTTTAAATTTTTAATCAAACATACGACCTCTCAGTGCACTAGGATGGCCGCTTCAAGCCAACAGGCCGCCCTGCTGCAGACATGTATGTGTGTGCACGCGTGTCGCTGTGTATAGAGTGGTGTGGCAGCCAGGGCCTCATGACAGATCAGGGCATTCAGGCCAGTGACATTCCTCCAGAGCCCCAGATGCATCATGGGCCGGCGGTGTGAAAAATGCTGGTCGGCCTGATCCACTCAGCCGCAGATGAATGGAGCGCTCGGTGCACTCACCCATAGATGAATGGAGTGATCTGTCTTGTCAGCGGAGGTCGACCGAGAGGTTACAGTATCCAGCATATACCTGTGTGTGTGTGTGTGTGTATGTGTGTGTGTGTGTGTTTGCTGACTCTGGAAACTAGCAGCAGTACGCCACACACACAAAGAGAAATAAAGACAAACAGTGATGATCACATGTGAAGTATACACATATACAGTACAAACACAAACACATGTTTCCCCTACTGTACTCTGTAAGGTGGTAGCATCATTCCCTATCCATGCCATCCTCTACCCATCATCATTAACCTTTACCCTAAACTTTCTGTTACGCACTTTGTCACTTTAGGTAAAGTATTAAATAAATAAGGTTTACTGTTATTAGAATTCTAATTTTATTTGTTAAAGGAATATCTTTCGCCACACATTTTTAATGCAGCCACAAATACACTTCATTACCTACGTATGGAAACTTGGCTAACTTCATTCGGTTATTGTCGTCCACTTTTACGAAAAACGCACATATAGCATTAATGCAACCAAAACAGAACCAAAAATGCATGATGAGAAAAAAGGGAGGAGGTTGTCCTGCCAGGTGTGAAGCTGCATTTGTGAAATATTCACATAGAAGGTGTATGAACCACTATGCATTTGCTCTGTACATTACCCAGCTAGCATGTATTAAATTAGCAAAAGTAGTTTCTTTTTCATTTTACCGTCAACATAGGCAAGCAGCTGAATGGCCTGTTGGCTAGTTTGTGTTTCCAACTTCCTGCTAATCAGTGCAGCCTCTCGGAAATCCACTGCAACATTTTTCGATATACTCGAAGCAAATTTGGAAAAAAAGAAACAGAACGAGGAGTTTTGCAAACACATTAGAGAGTTTCCCATAGGAATGAATGGAGTTCCAGTTGCCTCAAATAGGTAATCAATTCTGGTAACACCAGAAAGGTGTACAGTCAGATTTACTCTCGACAATGTTATTGACATACTGAGTGGACTGCAGTTCATGTTACTGGCTCTGGTCACTGAGTTCTTGGGGCTTCTTTACATAGATTATAGAAATGATATGTGTGTATGGTCTGAAAGGTGATGCCATTGTAGCACTGCCTTAATCCTGGATTTTTCCCAATGGCCTTCTGAGTTTATAGTCTTAATTGCAAGTTTCAAGTTTGATTTAATACAACATTGTGTTCATCTTGTAAATTGTGGTTCTAGTTAGAGGAAAGGAGACGATAAAGTAGGGTTGCTCGAGGGTGCACTTTTTCAAAGTTGTTCAGACAATCTGACTTACTGACTTTGAGCTCAAAACAACACTTTGCAATGAGCATATAGTCGTTTCTGTGTCTTCGAAATTCACTCTATGCATGGTAAATGGTCTGCACTTATATAGCGCCTTTCTCTACCTTAGTGGTATCCAAAGTGCTTTACAATGTGTTTCGCATTCACCCATTCACACACACATTCATACACCAGTGGTGACAGAGCTGCCATGCAAGGTGCTAATCTACCATTGGGAGCAGCTTGGGGATCAGTGTTTTGCCCAAGAACACTTCGACATGCGGAGGGGCCGGGGATCGAACCGCCAACCTTGCGATCAGTGGACAACCCACTCTACCACCTGAGCCACCGCAAAAACTGAAAAACTTTTGCCAACTGCAAAAAACACAACAACAAAAACAATCCCACTGAAGCATGGAAATGATAGAACCTTGGTTTGTGTTGAATAGATATAAGATACCTAGAAGACAACGGTTTAAGGTGTTTTTAGCGTTATTCTAAAGGCCATCAGTAGTATTCTGTGGTGACTGACAAAGTCTCACTGGAAGATGGGCAATAAGAGATTATTGCTGTTTGGAGTTGATCCTGAGACATGTACAAAGTGTTGTGGCATGCATGTACAGAGAACTGTGAGAACAGTTTTGATTAAGGAAACTCAGTATAAAGAAATTTGTGTTAGCAATTGTAAAAAATAAATAAATACATAAATACATAAAGGTAAAACCACACCTGAAATGCAGAACACAGGGAGAAGCTTTTTCAGACTTTTCAATTTTCTAGGAAATAAGATGGACAGACTAGATGTCTAGACATCTACCTGGAGAATTTTATAATTGAAATTAAAATTGTAACTGTAAAATTTAATATAAATTTTATTTTTAATCTGAAAACCATTGTGGTGACAACATTTAGAGGTATAAAAATAAACTTGCACACACAAATCCGCACACACACACTCACACTGGGCCTCCATCAAACATTGCCCTGGCGTCCCTGAGTTTGTCACACACATTCACACACACACACACACACACACACACACACACACACAAGATTGCACACATGCGCTCACACACACACACACACACAGACACACACACAAACAGCCAGCCCATCTCCTCAGCCATCAGCCCAGAGCTCCGGCGCCCCGAGCAGTGGCTCTGACACGTCTATATGTTTTTCCACCTGACCTTTTGCCGTCCTTTCTGCCACAGCCCGTAAACCATAAGCTGATATATGAAGGCAATTTTTAGCGGTGCCACTTGTATCTGAGTGATTGCGTACGCTTTACATTTGGGGCGCCTGCCACCTTGCCACCCCACCTCCTCCAGATCTCTCTATTTGGATAGCGGACGGCATGGGGTGGCGGGGGCAAAGAAAAGGAGGGGGACAGAGAGGATGAAAGGATGGGTGGATGTGATGCCAAATACACACATCTATCTACTCCCAGGGCAAGGAGTCTGCTGTGTGATAGCCCTTCACTCGGCCAGGCAGCAACTTAAGAAGCTTTATGAAAGGACAGGTCTGACTGCAGCTATGCTGCAAAAACACTTTCCATACAGCTGTGCTTTATTGAATGAATAAATGTTTTGTCAATATCCTTGAGTCAGCAATCAGGTTTTTCAGCATTGTTGTTTGGTCAGCTAGTGTTTCATCAGCATAGTGGAAATTAAACCTGTATTTTGTCAATGTATTCAGTTTGTTTACGTCTCTTAATAGGACTAAATCTCATTTATTTTAGGACTAATTCTCATTTTCCAAAACAAGACTCATCTGGTAGTTGTGACTGAATCTTGAAAAAAAAGATGATTATCAGACAAGTTCTGAAGGGTTCTATTTCCTGCCCATTTAATCTGTTGTACATTCCCTCATCATAATGATGGTTTTCTCATTGCAGGGAAGATCTTGTAATTACGACTCACTAATTCCTAGTAATTTTCCAAAATATAAACCAAAATAGGCTCTAACAAAGTTCAGTTTGTACAGCGTAACTCACTGTATGTACCGGGACAATTTGTATCCTTAATAATTTAAATGAACGGGATATTATTAGTTTGTGCTCAGTAGGCCCTCTCTGCCATAAGCCCCTCCCCCAAAAAGAAACATTATAGATAGTCAAGCTAAAAGTCACTCATCTGTGTCTTCACACAGGATTCTTATCCTGCTCTCCTAACAGAGAAGTCCTCTCTTTATCCCACTGCACCACTACATTCTATGCCCACCATGGACATTGCTTATCTTTAATACTTTCTTGTCTGATCAGGGTAAAAAGCCCTGTGATTGGCTGAAGCCTCCTGTCATGGGCCAGATTTCTAAAGCCTGACAACAGAGCCAAGAGGAAGTGCAGAAGGCCTAGTTTCCTGTCAATACACTTGAATTATAACGTGCAGAAAGTTTAGTATCGAAATTTTACCTAATGAGAGCAAAGCATACATAAATTAAATATCAAAAACTGAAAAAACTTTTGAAAGGGAGCAAATACATTCCCTTTGCTTTTCTGGATTTGGCCAACTGACCACTATTTGACGATCACATTTTGAACATAGAAATAGTGTAACCTGAACAGTGAAGCTTAAGTTGGAAATGTTTTATTCAGCTTCATATACTGAAAAAAAAGCATTGACTCTCCCTTGAAAGCTGAATGAATTCTAATACACTGTTTTCAGTTTTGTTATCATTAATATACTATTATATATTTAAAGCAATGGTTTGAATCTGACTGTTGTGATTAAAATGACTGAAATGACTCTACAAGGATTCTGTAACACTTGAATTGAAAAAAATTGAATTTACATCCTTTTTATTTAATAAAAACACTGAAAATCCTCTGGCTTTAAATATAAATGACAGCATTATGGTCTTAAAAAGCCTGTATCTACTGTCCCCTAGTTTTAATGTCAGTGAACGGGTCACTTTGATTAACATTAGTTCATGTTCCAGTAATGTACTGAGGCACAGGCTCGTTAGCATTTTAACTCGTGTTTGAATAGGCGACAATGTGCCCCTTCAGGCCCTTATCACAGCAGCAGATTGAGCTCGTTAGCTTGTTAGCATGAACTTATGCTATGGGAGCTGTATGGCATTAGGCCATGTTACATTACCGCAACGCAATGGCACTTGTTAGCTTATTAGCATAACCCCCTATTAGATGGACGAGGGGGTGTGTGGTGCATTAGCCCGTGTTACAGTAATGGAAAGGCTTTGTTAGCTTGTTAGCATGCTAAACAGGTAGAGGTCTGTGAGTGGCATTATAGCCTGTTTAAGAGCACTGGAACGAGGCAGCACAGTGTTAGCTAGTTACCATAATCTCAAGAAGGGTGTGTGTGTGTGTGTGTGTGAGTGCGCGCGCCTTTCCTCCAACACTTTTCAATTACAGCTGCTCATTGTCAGGTTGTAAATGGCTGGGTCAGCTGGCTGGAGTTCTGCCTTTGAACACGGCGCTGATGTCCCTACAAAGGCATCATTAGAGAGGCTCGGCCCAGCAAGAGACACCCTCACTTCTCCATCACCCCTGAGGAAACGTTCAATAATGTGCCACAGAAGGAAAAATTAACCAAGTATAAAAGAAAAAAAAAGTACTTCCCTTGCAAGAGGAAATTAAAAAAGAAAAACTTCAATATAATCCCCTCTTTTATTTTCCCTGCTCCGTTCTGTGCCCTTGCATAATCCCTAATTTGATATTTTTTTCCCTTTTATCATTAATTTTGAGACACATAAACTTTGAAAATTCATTTCTCATTTTCTCTTGATCTAAATATTCAGTGACACCCCCACCTGTGCCCCAAGAAAAAGAAAGAAATGCGTTTTCTTGCGAGGTTAGGGGGAATGCAAACAGTACTGGTGCTGCTAATTACAATGGGAGATTGAGAAACTGAGTCTGAAGGGGGGAAAAAAATAAAAAGAACGCTCATGCATTTTCAATGTGATTTGCATTTTGATTCCAAGTTGTATTTTATGCAACATGACTGTCTTTTTTTGTCTTTTTTTTTGCCTTTCTTTTTTCTTTGGTTCTCGCTAATATCTTCAAGGATCAAAGGCTTCCGTTGAGTTTCTCTCATCTAGTTTTTCTCCTCCAAGCATTGTTTGCCTCCCAGGACCACAGCAGCACAAGTTTTGCACCAGTGCCAGATTTGTAGGGGAGGCAGAATTAGCTATTCCAGGACTCATTTGACATCAAAAAGGGGACAATCCACTGAGGGCACAGATAAAAGAGGTGGCCCATTCTGACCGATAGCTACCTAAAATATACCGTGTGTGTGTTTCCATTTTACATATAAAAGCCTGGTTAGTGAGGCAACGGAGAATAAAGTTAGTCTATCGTTACAGGAAGTAAGGTTTCACTGACATTACAGATATGCTTTGGAGGAAATGGGTGAATCTTCAGGAGTCTTGAAACACTCTTAAGGGAATTTTATTAGTACAGTATCAATCAAGAGGTTTTTTGTTCCTTCCAGGCCACAAATCCAGCAGATTTAATTAAAAAATGTATTGGTGGTGGTGTAATATTTGAAAATATGAATATCATTGTTCTTTTACTACAAGTTTCACAACTAGACTAGGCGGAAGAGCTGTTCATCTTCAGATGTGGGTAGTAATTCTCTCCGAAATTCATATTTTTTTAAGAAATCAGTTTTGGATTAGGTTGCAATAGTACATAAAGCCAACTCCTGTTACGTTCGAAAAGTCTGTACTCACTTACAAAAGCTGTCCTATTTCAATGCAAATCTGGAAATACTCAAACTTCTTCGTTATTTCCAGGTTTACATGAAACTATGACAGACTTTAACTGCACTGACCATGTTAGTTCCTCTCTACAGAGGTCACTTCATTCCTTGAGTTGTGTCTTTCCACTGAAGCAGCGTTCAGATGACACTGACTGACTTGCATTCTCCTCACAGGCTTGTTCAAGTAAATCATCTTACATGCTTTGTTGATCTCTTGTAAATGTGGCTGTGCTTCAAGTTTCCAGCAAAACATTGCTCACAAGTGGCACTGCAATAGCGGGAAACATGGCGTCAGAACTAATTGAAGGTGTCAGAAGTCAGATTTTAGCAACAGGGGGTTTGTTTTAATGCCACATCATGACTAGCCTGAAGGCTTCTAGCAATAGACACTGGATCAGTTGTGTCCAAAGCAGGATCAGGCAGAGCAAACATGAGCACACCATCAGAAGAATACATCAAACTTTGTTCACTGAAAGACAGAGAAGCAAGTTTGTCATTGTGATTTGCTAAATACAGAACAGAAGATTCCAGTGAGCAAAAGTACTGTGAAAAGAAGGCTGTCTAGCAGTGGTCTCGAAGGACGAGCAGCGTCTCTCAAGCACTTCCCATGAGAGGAAACAAGGCCAAACACTTCACAGTGGAGGATGGCAAAAAGTTGTATTTACTGACAAATCCCAGTTAGAGATTAGTGGCAGGAACAAAAGTTGCATGTAAGGAGGCCAACAGAGGAGAGAATGATGCAGTCATGGATCAAACCCATCATGAAACATCCATCCATTTATTCATCCATCCATTATCTGTACACCGCTTAATACTCTGCAGGGGGGCTGGAGTCTATCCCAACCGACTCGGGCGAAGGCAGGGGACACTCTGGACAGGTCACCAGTCTATCACAATGCTACACATAGAGACAGACAACCAAGCACACTCTCATTCACGTCTACGGACAATTTTAGAACAATCAGTTAACCTCAGCATTTTTTTGGACTGTGGGAGGAAGCCGGAGTACCCGGAGAAAACCCACGCATGTACAGGGAGAACATGCAAACTCCACACAGAAAGATCCCAGGCGTCCTAACCGGGATGCAAACCGGGGATCTTCTAGCTGTGAGACGATGCTGCTAACCACCGAACCACCATGCAGCCATCATGAAACATGCTGTTGGAAATATTCAAATGTGTGGGTGTTGAACACTTGAACCAAATAGACTGCACCTTGACCAAGACCAAGCAGTACTCCATTCTTCAGAGACATGATCCACCTTTTGGTTTACATCTGTGTGGGGAAGGATTGGTACTGTGGCAGGATAATGAGCCTAAACACACCTCAAGCCAAACATTTCTGATATGGCAAGAAGCTCTTCAGAACATGGTTCAGTCATGCTGGGAGACCTTGGCTCATCAGGTTTGAAGAAACCGGTGGAGTTCATGCAGCTTGAGTGCTGCTGCAATGAAAACAGAAGAGGGACAGATCAAAAATGATGAAATTCACTGACATTTCTCAGAGCTTCAGCTTAGTAAAATCTGATATTAATATCTGGACTAAATCCAAAGCAGAAGTCTTCACTAGTTGTCTATGGCTTTTGGACCGCTGTGTACAGATGCTAATAGTCGGAGATTGCTTGGAAATTGTAAGAATCACACATTCTAGGTGGGATAGAGTCACGCTTTTTCAAGTTTCGAGTTTTCAAACTTGCATCCCAAGTCAAGTTCTGACTCACTGTGTTGTCCTTTATCTTACCAGCTGTCCACTCCCACTCCCACTACCATTTTCATTGTTGTGATCACATTTTTGTGGACTTGTCAAGTAAAATTATTGTTCATTAAAAAAGAGTGACGATGGCAGTCACACAAAGACGCATGGAAAAACTGGATGGCTGCTTACTGAGTGAGAAAACCGTGGCAATAGAAAACTTTACTTCAAAAAGTTCTTGGCATCCACGCATCCTGGTTGCTCCGCTCTATTGCAAATACATGGACTTGTGGTGGTTTGTTGATCAAATATATATTCTAGTCTGACCACGGCTTTTAGCAAGTAGCGAGATCTCGGAAAATGATGACATTGCTAAGAAGAAGTCCAAAGCGGTGGGAAACACACACACAGTCTGCTCTGCCACATTCTGCTCTATTAGCCACATTAGGTTTCACTCCTGTTAGCCAAGACAGGAAACTGAGGCCACAGTTGTCACAGGTTCTCTAAAACTTGAGCATTGAAGAAGGAGAAATGTAGCCTCGTCTGATGAATGTCAATTTCTGCTGAGGCTGCAGATGATTGGCTCACAGTTTGATGCAGAGTGTTGATGCCGACCATGGGCATCTCTTTATGGCCACAGTTTACTGTCTTTTAATGGCTTCTTCCAGCAGTACAACCATGTTGCAAAGCACGAGTCATCTCACACTGTTTTCATACCAGCGTCTTGGCGTCCAATGGACTTCAATGGCCTCCAAAGTACCAGGCATACTTAACTCCAATAGAAAACCCTATGGATGTGGTGGAGCTGGTGACCAAGCGCATCAATGTGCAGGTGAAAAATCTTCAGAGGTGATGTCTTTTAATCATGTGAACATAGAGCAGAATCTGATAAGAGGGTTTCCACCATCTCATAGAATCCATGACACAAAAAAACAAGGCTGTTTGAGAGAATGGTGTTCCTTATGTTTCCATCGAGGAAATATTAAAATTTACTCTAAGTGAAATAGTCGCTTAAACTTTTGGCTTCTTTTCAATCAGTCAGGTCTCCTGGTCCCTTGACCCATCAAACTTTGCTGTAGAGACGTTACCATGTTCTGAGATCATAGTCATTGCAGGAATTTGCTGCCCTACAGCATTATAACTAATGTTGGCCACAACCATGAACAGACAAACGAATTACCCCTTAAAGTACGTTCTGGAAGCTCAGGGCAGCTGCACCTGTTTTCGGCTTGGAAACCATGTCTAACTATCTGCCAGGGTCTCTTAACTTTTGTGTCATCATCCCATTTTAAACCTGTAGTTGGCTGTTAAAATAGCAGCTGCTCAGTTTCTGGATGAAGCAGCCACAGTCGCTTGTGGCTAAAACATTTAGTTTCTTGATGTACACAGATGCACATCAATGAGTGATCACAAACTGCAATCGCTTTTCCTGTTATGACAACTACTAAATGAACAATGTCCATTCACAAAAAAAAGAGAAAAAAACGCTTAAAAATGAATAGAATTGGAATCAAACTCGCCTCGGGTCTCAAAACCCCACTTTGTCAGCCTCTGATTAAAAGTACACCTTTTCACAAGTTCACAATGCTTTTCTATTATAAATGACTGTAGCATAGGCTTTACCTGTCTACAGTGGGAATATTAGATCTCTGTGGAGACAGATAGCATAATGCAGATGTCTTAATGAAAACTTCATTAAGATGGAGGATAATTACTGTGTCCTTAACGATGCACTCGCTGTGCTTTTAAATAATTGAGGTGCTCAACTTTTGATGTGTTTATACTGGAGTAATTTCATCATGCAGACTTCATCTAAGATAGATTGGCCTCAGTGCATGATAGATGTGAATGTGTGTGTGTGTGTGTTCATATATGAATGTGTTAATTTACATAAAATCTGTCTTTTTTTAAATTTCTAGCCATTCTAGCAGCTATTTCTTTAGACATGGCATTGTTGGCCACTTGCCAGACCGCTTTGTTTCACTCTGAAATAACTCAGAATTATTGGATGAATTGCTGTGAAGACATTATGCTCCCAAAGGATGACTTCTTATGACTCTGGTGATCCTCCGATCTATTGAATGCCACTGACAGGTTGACATTTGCAGCTCAGAATAAAACGTCTTTGCAACTATTGCATGAAATGTCCAGATAAAGGTGCAGACATTCGTTGTCTACTTTGGTAATCTTTACGTTTTCGACTTACCCCCATACTTCAGTGTATGATCCAGTAAGTCCAAAAAGATCGGCATCAGCCTCAGCTGTACCGAGTGCTGCAATGCTGAATTTAATGGTAATCAAACATAATGTAACATTTGTATGTAACAGTATGTAACAGTACAACAATGTAACAGTTTTAACCAGTCATCGCTTTAGCATACATTTTCATTGCATCTGATCAGATCATGACTTATTTGCACATAGTACATTGAGCAACAGAGGCCTACTAAATACTCACAGTCTTGAAGTCACAGGTGACTCCAGTTCTGAATTAGTTGCAGTCGCTGTGTTTATATCCATTCTTCCATAGACACATAAGGCTATGGTAAGCTAAAAGTTTGCAGTGGAGATGTCTTCAAGTCTTCAGCTTCTTTGACACTACATCATCTGCTACAAAAACCTCTTGCAGAAATGTGCTTTCTCCATTGCTGCCACAGCCCTGATGTGGAGTCAAATTTTCAAGGAGGTGCACGTTCATTCACAGTGTACCCACATGTGTGTGTGTGTGTGTGTACATTGTGCTACTCAACCGTGAGCTTTTTTTTTTTTATCTTTCCCATGTTGTGTGTGGGTGAGTTAGAGGTGGGGGTTGGGGGCAGCTTGGTCACAGCTGTTGGACATGGGCCAGTGTCATGTGGCTCTTAACTAGCCTTTAGGTTACTTTGGCTCTCACACTAACCAGGCCGAAGCTCAACACTTGCTCAAAGCCTTCACCTGGTTCCACACACACACCGACACACGTGTGCATGCTCACACACACATGGTTGAACATACTCTCATACGAGTTCTTGTCATCTTGTCTTTTTTCTCTTATACAAATACAAAAAGTACTAAAAGCCAAGACTGGATAATTTCCCTTCCTTTTTGCCTCCCCCACACACATGCCACACACACACACATGTCAAAACATATTGTATGTTGCCACTGTTGAAATGCAAATCCACCCGCTTCTCGACTCCTCGCCGTGCTTTTTTTTTTTCTTTTTTCGGTGACTTCATTAGAGAGGAAGCAGAGTCCGGGTGACAACATTAATTACAGGTGTGCACGTACACACTGGGAGCTATTTTCTACCGACTCGACCTAATCATCATCATCATCAATATCCTCATCATTACCACCGCCATCCACCCTCACATGGCCACCACGCTGGGGGCAGATGAGGGGCTTTGGACGTCGTGCATGTAGGAGTCAATACCCGGACAGATATTACTCTAGATGTGACTCATCAAGATGTGAAATGGTTAAGGGGTGAGGGGTGAGGGAGTGGGTGATGCCACAGAGGTGAGAATGTGTGTGTGTCTGTGTTAGGGTGGGGGGGGTGGGTGTTGTCGGGGAATAATTGCCTGGAGACGGTGCAGAAATAAGCCCTAATGGTCAGTAATCCAAGCCTGGAGAGGGCCTCTCCACAGTGCTCCACTGAATGCTGGTAATGGGCTTCCAGCTCTGTCACTTACATATGCATAGATCTTTCTCCATTAAAGCTGGTTTGAATGACAAATATGGGTGGGTGTTAAAAAAAAAAAAGTGGAGGAAAAAAGAGAAAGAGAGAGAGAGAGAGAATGAGGGAACTCGGGGAAGATTTTCTCTTGGCTGGCAGTAATTTGGCAGCCGATCATGCTCCTGTCCTTAAATTTCATTAGCCTATTGTTCGCATGATGCTGCTTGGGTGAAGCACAGGGCCAGTAGATGCTGCTTGAAGTGGGCTAGATGATGATTTGAGCCTGACACTTCTTTTTATATCTGTATGTGTGTGGATAGTGTGCATGTGAAGAAAGGACACTTTGAGGCTCATATGGATAATAATACTGATGCTTTCTTCCCTCTCTCTAATGTTTTCAGTTTGTCGTCTTATACATTATCACATTATTTCTATTTACTTATTACAGTTTAACTACCCATGAGTTCTTCTCTTTTACCTTAGTTTTTGTTTGCATCTTTGATTCTGGGGCTTGATTTCGTTGGTTTTTGCACTTCCATCTTAATTTTTGCTACTGTTTGTCCCTATGAGCCCAGGACTATTTTCCAGGGTAATTTAATTACCTTACTTTTATAAGAATTCTTTTTCAGAGCAGCCTAGGCTATCCAGATTTTCCATTATTTGACAAGATAATACTGTTTTTTTATATTGTCCATTATATAAAGAAAGAAATACTTCATGTTATGAAATTGTTATGCTTTTATTAGCCTTACTTGTCGTTATCATTCTGCTATGAAAATCATCTTCGATGCAGCAAAGTGGATGAAGCAACAGCGTTTCCTCAAAACAGTGATGGGTGGGATTGTTTTAGTGGAACATTTGCACACAGCGAGGCGAGCACTGTCATTAAAGTGGCTAATTCACAGTTTTACTGCATGATCCGAATCCTTTACAAAAGCTGCTTTTGTTGTTTCCTATAGTGAATGGGGTTTTGAAAAAGGCACCACGTAGGTAGCAGAAGGATAGGGGAGAGCTGCATCCAGTGAGTCACGCTATGTTTTTACATGTATGTCATCTTAAAATACTGGCAGAGACATGCTTTCATAATTGTTTTAGGGCAGATTGTGTGGAATCTGGCACCATCAGAACCGAGATGGTGAGATACTGTCTGACTTAGAAATTGGGAAAAATGTGTTGGGGCCATTTCTGCATGCCATCCGCCTCTATAAAGAAAGAGCTGTGTCCATGTAGTAAGTCAGTAAGTCAGTCTCCTTTCCTGTACATGTTAGACTCCACCAGGGATGTGCCTTGTACCTGCTTCTATTCTTGGTCCACATGGACATAATCTGAGGCAGTGCCCAGTATGGTGACCTCAGGATAACATCGCTATGCAGATGATGTGGTGCTGTTGGGATCACCAGACTGGGACCTACAACATCCACTGGAGCAGCTGAGAAAAGGCTTGGGCCATAACAATACTGAGTAATTTACCTATTTGGGCATGTTAGCTAATATCTTTTGGTGCATTCCAACCCATATATGTTGGTTAAAATTTGTCTTGCTGATACATTGTAGTTTGAATATTTGTGTTTATATGTGTTGTAAAACCATAACTGTGAAGTGGAGGCTGTTCAGAAGCAAAGTTGAAGTTCTGACTTAGGCCAAAACAGATTTCATTCAACACAGAAGTTCACACTCGTGAATCCAACGACAACAGCAGAATTGAACAGGAAGGAGATGAACAAAAGCAGGCTGTGTGTGTTTGAGTGTGTCGCCGTACGCCTGTGTGCATTTTTGTCTGTGTGGGGGGCACTGAGTGAGGGATACAGGGGTCTATTGGGGCCACAGAGGGGGAGGGCACAGGGGGCGGAGGAGCTATCATAACGGGAAGCACTCCCCAGCCTCCTCATCCTCCTGAGCTGCCAGATGGCACACACTCAAACCCCCAGTGGAGGAAGCAGCAGACACACACACGCACACACACACACACATATGCATATTTGAACACAAGCATTGTCAGTCACCCACACACATGTACAAACACTCCAAAAACATATTTCGTAGAAGGGCCATTCCATTTCACTTTGAACCACCTAATCAGCTCCAGATCACCTGCTTTGTGTTGTTAAAACAAGTTCTTTTCACTGCAGAAGTCGGCGACATTCTCCTTCAAAGCGTTTCACACAACGTACGGCTGGTTATTTCATCCCTGATATGAGTGGGCCTCATGCTGTCATTGAAACGTGTCACCATATGGGCGCAGGGACACTTAGGAAATGCATCACTTTGTGACGTTTTTGTCGCTTGCTGTCTTAGCTCTATTTCCAGATCAAATGTGTCACTCTTTGAGACCATAAAAAGGGAATCTGCACCGAGCTCGGGCTGTGCGAGTGTGTGCGTGCCAAGTGCAGAAGTTCAAGGACGTACACGCCCTGACGTGCAGGAATGAATGTACCTGGATCACAAGATAAAACGCTTCATATTTCACTATTGCTTCTCTAAGTGCTGGGACTCTAATAGGAAAGATGGGTTTATATGATATGAATATGAGAATATGAGTGACATGGTTTTGTTTTCCTTTCCTGTTCGTGTTTGCACAGGCGTGAACTTGCATGTGTGTAACTGTAGATGTGTGGCCTGATGCATGTGACAGATTTGTTCATAAAGATATTTGTGTGCTACCTTTGCTTGGATAGCATATACGCACACACACACACACAGAGTGCCAGCAGTAATAGATATCCAATAGCTGGGAGCTGTGGAAGGGTCCTGCTACATCTGTCAGCGCTGCCTGGCAAAGGCGCAGCGAGTTCAGATGCTATCACCACAAACGGCTGCATCAAAAGATTTAGTGTCCCCGCCATCCCTCCAACCCCGAGGTGGGCTGTGTGGCGCAGTCCGCCGGGCAACACAACAAGAAGGAAGGAGGGGGGGGGCGCGGAAGAAAGACGGCAGGCGGGGGACAGATAAGAGGGAAGCGACAGCAATATCAGCCAGGGGGGGTTTGAGGTGGAGGACAACGGTGGGAGGGGCCGAAAGAAGAAGAGGTGGTAGGAGGGAAGAAAGAAGTAGCACAGTGGCTCTCCTTTTTCACCTCTTCGTGAGCCGCACTTGAGAGGCCCGGTTCAGGACAATGCGTTCAGAGTCTCAGTAATGTGCCGGGCTAAAAAGATGAGTGGATAGGCTCATTATAAAGATCAGATAATTCAAACTACCCGGAGATGCAATGAGGCATTTTCTTAAAAACCTCAATGCACATGAAAAGGCCACTTGAATGCATTCTATATTTAGTTGTAAACAGCCACATTTGCACATAAGAGATGTATGTTAATGGAGCGCATCAAAATGGAGCCTTTGACTAAAGAACCTCTGAAGGTTCCTTGTGGTCTCTGGCAGCAAGACGCAAAAAGCAAACCCTTTAAGTCCTTTAGGTTGTGAGTTGTCACCGATTAAATTTGTTCCAGAACACCCACACCCTGCCACTGGTCCACAGTTCACCCCTCCTTGGACCCATGTTAGTAGGGGTCTATCCCCACCTTGGTCTTTTTGGAGATTCATTGACCTGGTTGTCTTACCGTAATGACTGGATGCTCATTAGAGTTTCGAAGATCTTTACACCTGCCCAGCACTTCCACATCCAACACTCTGATCACGCAAACTGACCATCACATAACCTGTGATATATTACAGATTATGGTTTGAGGTAATCTGTGCTATTTGCTTCATTTGTGAGTGCTCATGATGTTTTGGCTCATCACTGTGTAATGTTTGCACCTGCTCATTTTCTTCTCATCACTTATTACAGTCATGTGACCGTACACCTGTCAATAGCATCAAGAATCTTGGACTCCTGTCCAAAACTTTCTGTGTTCAAAAAAATAATTAGTGCTGACTATTATGAAAACAGTGAATGAATGAACGAGAGACATGAACTTGACACTTAAATACAAAGACAGGATTGTTCCAGTGAAATTGTGTTCTTGAAATGTAACTCGTAACAATGGAAAGCACTACACAGACTGAAGTAACCTGGTGAAGAAAAGTGCACTGATAATATTCTATTCTATGGAATCTTCAAGGTTGTTACTTTGTGCGAGCTCAGTAGATTGGGCCCGACACCTTGGAACAAGATGGGCTTGAAGGCATTGACCGTGTAAAAGATGCGGGAACTGTGGCCTCACCCAGTGGTTTCTGGACTAAGCCTTGGGTTTGGCATTTTGCCTTTACCTTGTTTTTTGGAGCCAAAACTGGCCACATTTGGCTGAGAGGGCCGAGCTGGAGAGGAGAGAGGGGGCATGTCCTGCTTTACTGCCTTTTATTCCAAATGGGACCTTAATGGACAAATTGAACATCGTGCCGTATTGAAGGAGACTTAAAACTAGTGACTGAGACCATAAACTCATCAGGAAAGCGTTGACTCAGGTGACATATCAAGTATGAAGTGGAGATATTTTCTCATAGACCTCTGTAGAGTCAGACGTCTTCTTTCAGTCAGAGGAGTCGCCCCCTGCTGGCCAAGAATGCAGGTTTAAGGCACTTCCACATTGTTTTCACCTTTATATCTATACAGCACATTTAAAACAACAGGACTTGCCCCATAGTGCTTTCTGTGAAAAAAATGAATAAGATTCCTTTTCCTTTATACAATCTCTGCCTAAAGGTCAAAGCTAAAGTATTTCAGGTAACTTTGTCTCGAAAGACCCTCTACGGTTGAGGTTTTGGTATAAAGCAGGGGTTTTTTGTTTCTTTTGTGTCATATCAAACGTACAGGTTAGAATGCGGCTTTAAATGTGCACAAGTCTGGCATGAAGATGGGGATGTGGGGGGGACGGGGTGTGGAGGGGGAGCATCTCAAGGAAGGGGAGGTGTGAGGAAAGGTTCCTATTTCTTTCCCTGTGGGTCAGCTGCTAATCACAACTCTCCTGGGACCCCACTTCCCCACATCCCCACCCGAACACACCCCCCTCGAAATCCACACACACACACACACAAATTAGAGACACGACACCGATTCCTCTGCTCTTGAATAACCTCACCGGGGGCAAGTGACGAAGACGGGATGGAGGGAGGGAGGGAGTGTGGGAGGGGGAAGGTGGGAGGGGGGGGAAGGGGCAAAATCACCCTCCTTATTTAGAGGGGAAGAGAAAAAGTGTGTGTGTGTGTGTGCCTTTTGAAGCCTTTCTCGCTTAACCGCCACACAGCTACGGGGCTGTCGGCTTGTCGAGGATTTCTCCTGGATGTGTGTGTTAAAAGACCCTCCCGTGGAGAGAGAGGGGGAGAGAGAGAGAGAGAGAGAGAGAGAGAGAGAGAGAGAGAGAGAGAGAGAGCGAGCGGCAGCCCTGATTAAATGCTGGAGCCGTCATGCCTGCGAGCCAGCCAGGAGATTAATATCGGCGTAACCTGTTACTTAATTCATTATGGGGATACAGGCTAATTTGATTTGATATTATTTTAATAAAGTTCTGTGATATCCAAGATTGTTTCAGGCTATCAAAATAATTTTCCAGTTATTACAGTTCGTCAGGCAGGTCCCTTTGATAGCAGTGGTTGGCCAGGCCTGTCCTGAATACATTACAACCCCCCGCTCCCTCTCCATGCACACACACACACACACACTTTTTCCTGAATCTCGCTCTGACATGCACACACTCCTGTCCAATTCTACTCCCAAATCTCATATTTTTCCTCTCCCTTTCCTTGGTTGTCAGTAATCCAGATCTTAACACATAAGCAGTAAAAATGAATAAACAGGAAGAGGTGACTGGAATGAAGAACAGCAGTAAATGTAGCATACCTTCAGAGAAGTGAACCTGTGGGTTAACGGTTCAATCCTAGGAGCAGCAGGAGGGGAAACTAAGTCATTACTACTTCATCCCTCGAGCAAGGCCTTTAGTCTCCAGCTGCCCCCGTCGAGCTGTGCTTCTACTGGTCACCTTCCTGATTTTAATATGAAATATACAATTGGTGTGTGCTGGGAACATTCTCCACAGCCACCTCTTAGCCAATGGCTAAAAGGACTTCCAAGCTTTACATCTATGGGGAGGAAAAATGTGTTAAAAGGGAAGCTCTGAAAGATGTCGGGACCTTTTACGGGCTTCCTGGAAAGTAGCGTCACAAAGGAATTGTAATAAAATAATGTATTTAACAAAAAAAATGTAAATTTGTGAGGTTTTTGTTTGTTTGTTTTTTGGAAATCATACACCATCAGCAATTTTCTTTTACTTTTGTCTTCTTTACTATTCATGTATTCATCTAGTACAGTGGTTCTCAACTGGTGGGTCGGGACCCAAAAGTGGGTTGCGAAGCCATTTTTAGAGGGTCGCAGAAGCATGCCCCCCCAAAAAGTAGTGGAAAAAGTCTTTTATTTTAAAGGAAGTGTTTCTTATGACACAGTTTGCTTTCAGTAGCAGGATATTTAGTGATGGTGACACCAGTAGTTGCCCACGATTAACCTCTAGATTTGGTTCTGCCAGCTTATTGGAGAAATTATCCTAAAAACGTGCCAAAAATAAACCAAAATATGTTCAGAATCTGTCAAAATTGGCCAAAATAGACCCAAAAACTTAGTAAAAACGTCCAAATATACCAAAATGAGCAAAAAATAAGCCAAATTTTTCCATTGTTGTATCAAAATGCATTGAGACTACACCCAAATAAACCTTAATTTGTTAACAGGAACAGCAAACTTCAAAAATTTGGGTCGTGACTGATATTAATAGAGACATAGTGGGTCCTGAGGCTAGACCAGATGAGAACCACTGATCTAGTAGGTACATCTTGTTGTATTTATTTTTCATAAATGCTGTTTTGTTTGTTTGTTTGTTTTGTTTGGTTTGGTTTAAGAAAAAAAATCACATCTGTTAAAAGGAGCCACCCCAGGAGACCAGAGATCCTTTAATACCTGTTAACTACTACTCTGTATCCTCTTCAGGATGTCTCATCCAGTGTAAGAAAAAATACCAGAACATTTTTGCCAGATTTGGAATTATTCACACTCGCAATCATTTATTCAAATGCAGCAGTCGCCATCATGAGTTTAAACCGCTCTGGCCTACAATAATAAGTCTGGTTGCTACAATAAAACCTGTTACTGCCAGTTTGGTCTCTGCTTTAGCCAGTTGTGATGACAAGAGAGATTTATACCCTTTTACAGGCATAACTGAGGAATTCAGAAGAGGTCGTTTGAGTCACGCTTTTACAGCATCACTTTCCATAGAGGCAACACCCTGGGCCTGTCCCACAGAGCACGAACAGTGCACGCTAATTTGTTGCATTTCCAAATACTTTAGGTACATTTATTATCCCAGGTTGAGCAACTCTAACCATTTCAGGGGTATGACATATATCTATGTACAATTTTAGAATGAACTTACTTTTTAGATCCCTTCTAACCCAACCAATGCTTTATATCACGTCAGACTGTAGCTCTTTCCTAATCTCACCGTAAGATTTAGTAATAAAAGTCATTTTACTTGTGTATATGTGTATACATTTACTTGGATATATGTGTATATCCAAGTATATGCACACATGATTGCATAAAGGCTAAAATATCATATGGAAATGCTCTGAATTGCGGTACAGTAATCCCTTGTCATATCGCGGTTCACTTTTCGTGGTCTCACCGTATCATGGATTTTTAAACTGTACATAAAATACGTAGCGTACAGCAGATGAGTAGACACAAGTATGGAAAACAGCTACGGCCACTTCCTCTTGAGCTAGTCGGTCGCTGATTGATTGGCGGTGATGGAAGCCAGTGTTTATAAGAGTGTGGGAAAGGTTAATGACACTGTGGGGAGGGATTATAAAGCCTTAAAATATATCTAAATAATAAATAATAAATACAAGGTCACTACTTCGCGGATTCCGTCTATCGCGGGAGGGATTACTGTAGTCTCAACATGTAGTTATAAAAGTTTAACCCAGTGTCAACATAGTCAGGCTAACCTTTCATTATTAGTCTCATTGTGATTTTCAACGCACATCACAGAGAAAATCACCACCATGTTCGACAGAATGTGAAATAAATAATTAAATCCACTTCGATTAGTTCAATTCAATCTATTAATCCCAAGTATTCTGATCACAGAGAGGAAATTTACCCCAGCACACACTGTACAAGGGCCAGGTCACCAGTCTTTGTGGAGTTTAGTTCTGAGTTCACTAGTTCATCCTAACTGGCACGTCCATTGGACTGGGGGAGGACACTGGAGGAAACCCAGGAACTGTTAAGAGCATGCCGGGAGAGTCCACCTTCTGTCAGACTGAAGGTTACAATGTGTAGGATGGGTTGAAAGGATTGTGCTCTTGGGTCAGTTTCACAAAATTTGCGGCATGAAATCGTTTCTCCCACATTAACACCCATATTTGTAACCATGCATGCTCATTCAAGAAGCATTTATCCAAGTTGTGAAAGTGACGATCGTTTAAGAGAAATGACACTACTCCCATTTGTGATTTGGACGTAAGCACTGCTCCCTGATCACTTTCGTAAAACAGAAAAGACAGCTATTTCTTCTTTGTTGCAGTAATCGGCAGATACACAGTGAAATTACAGCGTTCATGTCGCAGCAATCGACGAGAAAAAACCCCGTGCACGCATTTAATTGGCCTTGTTAGATGTGGCTGCACTGCTTCGTGGAAAGGCGCGAGCCAGGTTCAACTTTTTTTGCCGAGCAACTGCTCTCGTTCCGCTGGAGCCCTCCCCAGCATCCTCCTTCTCCTTGTTCTCCCTTTGTAAGGAAAAAAAAATCAAATGCCAGCATAGTTCCTGCAAAATCTGACCCAGGGACACACGATATGAAGTACCGCGCTGCATCTCGCTGAAGCTGCCAACGGAGCTGGTGATGGTCCGCTCACAATCCCACTACTAATGTCTCAACATAAATTTTGTGCTGTTTTATTGATGTTAAAATACTCCACAAAGCTCCTTTAATCAAAGCTTTCTCTTCCTCTCTAGCTCTCTTTTACTCTCGGCCTCTCTTTCTCCCGTCACCAATGTCATCCATTCATTATTAAAGCTCCCCTCGCCTCGTCTCTCCTGTGTTCTGCTCTATTAGAAACCCTTGTATCAGCTGCTCCGGGCTATAGAAGGACAGAGGAAAAAAAAAATAAAATGAAGACATGTTCGGCTCTTTGCAGGGGGCGTGTAAGTCGCCTGTCAGCCTGTAATCACTGTGTCCGCGACTCTGTATGCTAATTCATCTCTCCATACTGCTGACTAGGACATGCAATATAAATGAAGTTTGTTGGACTGCACAAGGGCTGACTTGAATAAAAGATCAGGGTCCTGAGGAGATTCGGGGCTGTTATTAGCCATGTGGAACTTCACATCCACACCACCAGAGACCTAATGTTGTAATGAAAGCCTTTTTACATGGAAATTGGCATCTTTATCCCTGTCACAGAGAGATTAGTATGACTGTGGCTGCATTGTACATTAGTGATGCGAAGGATGCAAGCTAAAGATAAAATCACTGAACTGGAAGTGTGTCACATACAAACCGCGTCTTTTGCTAAAATATAAATCGATTTCTGAATGTTGAATTATACCTGAAACCCAGAGACTGGAGTCCAGACGGTGGAGGTTGTTCACACAGAGAACCGCTGTTAGTTATTCATCCTGCAGCTATTAGTCCCTAAAACACTACTTAGCCGTTAATGTAATCACGCCAGACAAGGCTGCGCGCAAGATTCATGCTAGAGGCCACAACAGAGTAGCTGCCATCAAGTTCATGTTTGTACATAACTGCGACTCAAGCGGTGCCACTCCGCCCATCAAAGGTGGTGCTCACAGGGAATAACCAACAGCGAAGTATCAGCAGGTTCTACGTCGCCACTGAAGCTCTGATTACCGTATTTTCTGCACCTTAAGGCGCACCGGATTATAAGACGCAGTCTCTATTGTCGGGTCTGTTTCTGTACTTAAGCCATACATAAGGCGCACCGGGTTAAAAGGCGCATGCTAAAATAAGGAAACGGAAGTAAAACAGTGAGTTTGTTGAACTTTATTCTACTACGTACTGTATTTACAAATACACTCACATTATTTTCTGATCAATCTTCTGTCACAAACCCTTCAAAGTCTTCATCTTCTGTATCTGAATTGAACAGCTGGGCAGTTTCGCCATCAAGCATACCGGGTTCCCTCTCGTCATTGTCGGAGTCAGTCTCGTTGTCGGGTGGCTGTTCAGCAATGATGCCGGCTTTCGTGAAAGCTTGTACAACAGTCAAAGCAGATACCTTAGTCAGATACCTTGGTTTATCGCTGCCAGCGTACTTAGTGCACTTTACGCACCTATGTTGGCGGGAAATGGTCCGACAGTCAATGAAGCACTTGGAACTCAGTGCACACATAAGGCACACCGGATTGAAGGGCGCACCGTCGATTTTTAGTGTGCCTTATAGTGCGGAAAATACGGTATACTTTCTCGTGGGTGCATGCATAGACAGCTAAAGACACTACGAGTGCACAGTTGTCTGCTTGCAGTCTACCTGAACGACTCCATTCCATACGTATGCAGTGGGTCGTATTTGCAGAAGTACTGAACTTGTAGCTGCACAGACTGTTTGCATGGACACAGCTTTCGGTCTGCATGTGATCAACCCATAGACGGGTCCTCGTGGACTTGAGGAGATGACCACCACCAGGAAATCTACCACACTGAAAATTTAAAGTTTTTTCGAGGACTTGGGACATGCGGTGAGGCAGATCTGCTGGTGGTTTTTCTGTTGCTATGACGCAGTGCTCCCTGCACAAAAACATTTCCCCATCTCTACTTCCAGGGAATACAGTTGCTGCATTCTTGACTTAGCTTCAGTTTAGATTCAATCTTATTTATACAGCGCCAATTCACAACGCACGCCATCTCATAGCACTTCACATGTTCAAAACAAAGAACAGAGAACCCAACAATCCAACGTTGCCTTTGGATTCTCTATGAGCGAGCAGTCGGTGACGGTGGCTCCATCCAGTACTACTGAGGTTGGTTTTAAAAAGTACAAACAAGCCAGAGGATGATAATGAGGTGCAGCAGTTGTTTTAACAGGCAGCTGATCCCAAGTTGCCAAAAAGTGCAGCTTTAACAGAGACTGAGTCACACACTGTAAGTCCTTAATCAAGAAGTTTAACAAACTGAAACTCATGACTCACACAAGTGTTGCACCACAGTACAGATGTACGATGCCAGGAGGTGTGTTAAAGATTAGGCCTGATAAAAACAGACTCAGGGGTCAGCGGCCCTCTCTGTCCTGTTAGGCCGGCTATGAAAACATACATGCTCCTTTGTGCGTATTTGGAAAATGTGGAAGCGTTTTACTCGACACTGAGTTTAAGTTTCAAGGTCAAGGCCTTCAGCCCCCCCAGAGGGTGTGAGAAGGGGCAGGTGTGGGTTTATGTGCGTGTCTTTCTGCGTGTGCTTGGCTCATTTGGTCGGTGTTTCTCTCTGCATCAAATACACTGCATGTATGCTTTGGTGTGTGTACTGTATGCATTTAGTATTTGTTTCCCTTTGCTCACTTTAAATAGATGTAAACAGTGTGTATTCTTATGCCGGCGTGACGCATGTGTCTGCATGACTACTGTAGCATAATATGTGTTTGTGCACAACGATGTGCTTACATACATATATTATGAGTGTACGTACTCTGTGTGAATAAGTGTGCGCTTCTTTACCCGCTCAAAGAGAACAAGGAGCAGCACCAGCAGACCTCCACCCCCGGTTCTTATTTGCCTCCTCTGTTCTCCCCCCCCTAGTTTCTCTCTTTTTTTTTTTTTTTGTTGATGTTCTATTGTAGCGAGGATTATGGGGATGAGAGGAGAGGAAGGAAGCGACCACAGAAAAAACACCTCCATTAATATGGCGAAACTGAAATCAGCTGTTGCTTCTTCTGCCTCTCGGTGCTCTTCTCCATATGGTTTTCGTCTTCCTCCAGTCTTGTTTCTCTTCCTCCACAACTGTGGGGGTCATCGGGTTCTAACTTACACGGTATAGTCGCCACGCAGTAAGATGTTATTGTCTTCTCCCATTAAATTTTAATTTCCACTCAAAACAGCACATTTTTTCCAATCAGTGGAGGAAAATACCAAAGGACTTCTAGTCAAGTGCTTCACTTAAGTACAAATTGGTGAAAATGACTTAGTACTTATTAGTATGTGTGTACTCTTTCATACTTTACTACATTTCAGAGAAGTGTTATACCTTTTCCTTCACTATATTCACTTAAAATCTTTAGTTACTAGTCATTTTGCAATGACGTTGCATGATAAATGTACAAAACTCAATCAATTTAAATGCTTTCTTAGACATTAAACCAGGTTGGAGACTGTTCAGCTGACACTCTTTGTCACACTTTACCAGTTCTACCAGAAGACAGTTCTCCAAATGTCTCACAAGGACTCCGTTAAGTAACTTTTCAAGGACCCAAGAGGCTAAATTATCCAAAATAGCCCAAAAAATGAAAGCAGATTTTTGCATCAGAACCTTTTTTTTTCTTCTTTCCTCTTCCATTAATCATCTCACGACCCCTAAGGCTTATCCTGTGACCCTTTGGAGGGGCCTGGGCCCTGAGGTTGGGAACCACTTGACTGAACTACATGTGACATACCAGCTAAAATGCGGCCTGAACGTCAACATGAATAGTCCAATAATGTCATATGTGATAATCTGTCCGTCAGAGGAGACATTTTCCCACACAGTCAGTACATTTTAGTTCATAATACTCTTGTATTTTCACTTTAGTAAGACCTTTAATGGTACACTTTTAATGGAGTAGGGTTAGGGTTATACTCAGAGGTATTAGTGTATTTTCCATCACATCATTGTTCACTGCAAAGTGAAGTATTTCCAGTGGGTCAAAAGGTTAAAGCAGAACCAGAGAGTTTGAATTCTTCTTCATGTCTATACAATACAGTACATTTAAAGGACTTCATCAGCATGAAAGTTAGGTGATGTAATGTATATCAACTACGTGTTATCTTTGTATTCATTTTTGTTTTCACGTCAAATCCCTGCCTTTGTACAACCATGTTAACTGGCCTTAAGGACTTTAACTGAAGAATATAACAGGTTGTTTCAGGTTCACGTTGCTTTTTGTTTTCCAGTTTCTTGACTCAGATAAAAGCAAATTAAATTATTACAGTAGCAAAATGCTCAGTAGCTCACGCCCTGTGTTCTCCCACCATGCTTCACTCTGTATCTCTGTCACTATCAACATCTGTGACTCCCTTCCACTTGTTTTTTTTAGCTCCAGCTTGTCTAAGACCTGAAGGTCACCAGGTCAACAAATACAACAATTACCGGGGTCACAGGTCACGGGTCACTCTTATCCGATTTCTTTCAATTCCGGCACAACAGAGGGGCCTCTGCTAGACCCCTGCAGATCCTACACACTAACCCCACTGTTTTTACTGCCTGCCACATAATGATTATGTTGCTACAACTGACTTATGACTAAACTTATGTCTGAATGACAGATATCTTGTGTGACTTCAGCTTTGCTTTACACTATCAAAACTGCGAACAATAATATAAAATAATACAACAAAAAACATCAACAGTTCATGCTTTTGAACTGCAGCTGTATTTCTCTTCAACATGAATATTCCAGCGTGTTCTCTGAAGAACTGATCTGTTGGTAGACTGATGAAAAGGAACTTCCTCATTAGCATACACTGATGAAGGGACAGAAGAGACACAAACAATTTTGTTTCTCACTGCTTCTCATTATTCACACCATTGTAACAGACTATCCTTTCCTGTAAAGTGTGATGTCTGTTTGATTTGCAGATACTCCCAAATACAAAAAAAACAACATTTCTAAAGATCCCCTCCAGTCACGTTTGAAGGTATGTAAAACTACTGAGCTTTGAATAATAATTTGATCTGTTTTTTTCATAAAGAAATGAAACTATTAATTATAAGTCCTTCGGCATATCGCAGTTCACTTTTACCGGTCTCACTGTATCGCGGATTTTTAAATTGTATATAAAATACATAGCGTACAGCAGATGAGTAGACCCACGTATGGAAAACGCAGCTACGGCCGCTTCCTCTTGAGCTAGTCGGTCTCTGATTGATTGGTGGTGATGGAAACCAGCCAGAACCTTTGGTCCCACACGGTGAGTGTCTACTGGAAATGACCGTCAGAGAACCGGTGACAGTCTGTAGGATTAACATCATTATCAGTTTCCTGATAGGCAGCCGGACGTCCTCGGTGTCGGTGTGTTTAAAATACGGCAAGGTCTTTCTGAAGTGGGTGTTTCAAGTGGATCACTGCGTCGCTAGTTCCATTATCGGACACGGCTGTAGAAGCTCCTCTAGATGGAAGGTTTAAGAGTGTAGGAAGGGTTTATAAGAGTGTGGGAAAGGTTGATAACAGTGTGGGGAGGGTTTATAAAGTCTTGAAATATATATAAATAATAAAATAAATATCAGGTAGCTACTTTGCGGGTTTCGTCTGTCGCGGTGGGGGGTTCTGGAACCTAACCCCCTCGATAGACGAGGGATCACTGTAGCAGTTTTTTTTTTTTCAGTGACATCCACATTACCTTTTTCATTAAAGAAAAATCCACAATCTTTGAATATGGAAATAATTTCATTTCAAATGTTTCATGACAACAAAGGCCTCTGACTCCACTGGAAGCCCAGTCTTAATGTATGGCTAATACAGGCATCAGTTTCCTCATCACACCTATGCAGTGGCTACACTGAACACACTTCATAAAATACACTTTATGACCTGCTTTTGTGTAAAGAGGTCATGTACACCTTGTGTGAAACAACATATCACATGAGACTTATCTATTTTCACGTTTGCAGATCACACAGCGCATATGCACCACTTTCACGCCGCTCTCACGCCTTGTGTGGTCCGTTTGACTGCCATGGAAGCACCACTCTATGAATACATTGCAGGACCAGTGTAACCATGGGGTTGGTGTGAGATGAGTGTTGGACCAGCATTGGCCTCTAAGGTAGATGTGATGTCAAAAATCCTGGTACAGGCCTCAACTTTAAATTCAAAGTGAGCTTGGAGACTCTTTCTGCAGCAGATGCAGTCTTCTAGTGCGAAAAACTGAAAACTCATTATTGTATACAGTGAAAGTCAAACATCCAAAAGAAACAGCACTTAAAGCTTGACCTAAAGACACTGGAACACAGCAGATTTAGAGCAACTGTCTTTGTCCCGGTAGCATTATCAACTTGTATTAAAATGTATTCTCATTAGCTCAATAGTTAGTGCCCATAGTTTGATTACATGTGGAAAGTGGTTAGGCAAGGCACAAATCGAGTGCTGTTGTACACACGGTATTATTTTGTCTACTTGCCAGGCTAATGCTAGTGCTGCAGCATTTGTTCCGCCTGCTTGACTTAGCAGGAAGAGAGTTCGGTGATCATGGAAGCTGCTGGATGGATGTTTTTTTTTTTCTTTTTCTCAGGAATGTGGTCACGCTGGACGGATTGCATTTACACTGACTGGGATTCGATCACAGTACAGGTCTGACCACCTCCAAAAGCGGCCTGGCTCCAATCGCAATGCGTGCCTTTACACCTTACATTCACATGTGGTTTCCCTTATCCAGATATGATGCTGATACAGACAGCATGGTAATGGTAATACCAAGTATAAATAGAGTATAGATGTTTAGTAAAGTGCATTATGCTATACTGAAACTATTGGAAACATCATGACTGACCTGGCTCTCTGGGCAAAATGTCAAATCTCAGACTTCACTATAAGCCTGCATGCAGTACACCACTACAACAGACAGTTCCTCCCCTCAGTGTGCTTAAAATGACAGACTGTAAACCTGTTTTACACACAGCTGTAAAGAAGTCCTTACCCTTTCTCGGGGTCTGGGAAAGTGCCAGCAATTTTTATGCATTATTGCGCTTTTTTTTATGCAATTGTATTTACTGTCGTGGCTTCAGCATGTGTGGCATTGCGAGGCTGTGGAGGGAAATAAGAATGGCACAGCAGTAAGCACTGAGATTGAGTTGTGAAATGCATTGAGTGTGTGGTGGCTCTGGGGAGCTTCTTCCTACTCTGCGTGTGATGTGCAGTATGTCACCGTGGCAGGAAAAAGAACACAAAGACTTGAGTGGCAGGCTCAACCTCCCCGTGCTCTTAAATAACTTCCTTTTTTTGCACTTTCTTGCGTTAGACATTCACAGATTCAGCCACATGTTTAAGGCCAGCATTCCTCAAACAGAACGATACGGCAGCTTATTGCGGAATTTGAACTTGATTAGTTTTACAAGGTCTGTCCAGTGATTAGTAATACAATAATCAGCCGCATGTTCATCTTTCAGATACTTTGTCAAGGCAGAGGTGATGCTTGTAGGTGATTTCTTCTGCGCTGACAATCAGAGACAGCCGTGACTCCCCCTAGGCATGTTGGTGGAGAGGGAGGGATGATGTAAAAAATGGATAAAATTTCATGTTCTCATGATTTAAACAGTGGTGGCCATCACAGCCCTGCTTTTAGAACACAGGGAAGAACAGAGCCTTAAGGCTGCACAAATCAGGATCTTTATTCAAACTCTTTGGATGTCTGAAGAAGGGATGCACGATAAAATCGGTGTCCGATAATTATCGGTTAATTTTGGCAATTATGACGTCATTCCGATAATTCCGATAATTAAAAAATCAGCCGATAAAATGAGCCGTTAATAATAAAGACTTGGAATCTTGGTTTTTGCCGTTGGTCTGTGTGTTGTGGTTTGTGCTCACACCTGGCTCCTCAACCCCTCCCCTCCCCGACGGTACTGTCGTACGTGTGTGATGTCATAAGACTGCCGGGCAGAGAAAAACAAGCAGCATTGCACTGCGTGGCACTGACCAGTTTAGACTTTCTTTACCGTGCCTGAAGAAGTCGTTTCACTAGGACTGGTCCCGAATATTGGAATATCCGAATATTTGTTCGTTGTGGTGGTATTCGGATAATAATTTTGATACTAGAAATAATCGTGTGCCACCGAGCGTCGCCAAGGCTCTAGTAAGCTGCCAAGGCTCTAGAACGCCGCGGTGGTTGTAGTAGCAGGCTTGCCAACTCCGGTGTTGTGCTCCGGTGCGTCGCTGGGTGCGGCGGAGCGTCGCTAAGGCTCTAGTACGCTGCTGAGGCTCTAGAACACCGCGGTGGTTGAAGTAGTGGACCTGACAACTCCAGTGTCACACTCCGGTGCGCAATCGGTTGACATTATCGGTTATCAGCTGCAAGAAGTATAAAATGATCGATTATCGGAATCGGTTGAAATTGGCGTTATCGTGCATCCCTAGTCTAAAGGCCGGCACACACTACAGGATAATCGGGCCTATTTTCATCCCGATCTCGCCCTTACGATCAAAGCCAGCAAAGGCCTGATTGTCGGATGTTTGCAAACGACATGGTGTCTGATGTTCCTGTGGTGTGTTAAGAGTGACTTTGTCTGTTCCGATCTGCTCAGAAGGTCTCGGAAGGAGAGACCATAGATAATGAACATGTTAAATATTTGCGACTAGAAATCCTGTAGTGTGTGGGGGTTTCCTCCGAGAGCAGCCGAGCACGCTCAGTGTGTGATGTCACGTGTACCGGATTTAAGCCAATCAAAACGCAAGCTGACTCAGCTGACTGACAGAAGAGGAAGTAAAAACAGACAAATAGAGTTACCGTTGCTAAAAATTTTAATCAGATTAATCATAATGATGGATTAATCCGCTATAACACGTCAATTCTGACAGCCCTAAAAAATCTCTGCTCCTCGGCTCAGAGATCTGGATGGTCTGATGAAAAAACAGCTTCAATTCTAGTAACGCGCCGCATTTTTGGCAGTAACGGTAACAGAGTTATAATTACTGAAGAAAGGAACGGCGTTAGTAGCGCCGTTATTTATAGCGCCATTATTCCCATCATGTTTGTTTACACTGAAGTCACGCTTGACTACGCGAGATTTGGAATACTGAGCGTGAAGAACCTGATAGTCTGCTGAAGGATCGGTTAGTGTGTGGTTAGTTAACACCACACACTGTAAGATCAGAAGAGAGAGATCTTGTGCGATCTGTCTTTTGTTGCCTTCAAGTGTGTGGTCTCTAAATCTGTGAAGTTTTGAAACATCCTGGAGTGTGTGCCGGCCTGAAGTGTAATTTTAAAGTTCTCATTCTATAATCCCTCAGCCTTGCCTCTACCCTCAACTATAAGGGATGTTCTAGAGTCCTTCAAGTCATTATTATTTAGGTTCCAAGGCCTGCAGAGCTTACTGCTTTGGTTTATCTGCACCACTCCTGTGGACCATGCTTCCACATTGTTTTCAACTCAAGTTGGCAACCACCTAACAAACACAGTGGAGCATTTAGCATATAAAAAACCCAGGTATAGGTTTTAGATATGTGTGAAGGCCACAAGTTGGAAGGAGTGCTGTATTTAATCTGCCAAGTTACTAAAAACATGACAAATGCTTCTATATGTAGAAACTGACAACAGTCTACTAATAAACAGCTCATAACAACTTTATCAAGCCTGTCAAACATGTGCTTGACGTCAAGTTTGGGTTTCTGCCTCCAAGTGATCTAAAATGTTTAGTTGTTAAGGTTTTTATTCTCAGTTTGTAATACTGTTCGAGGTTGTCACTTCTGCAGCAATCGCTGTTGGGTGGGTTAGCGTTCTGTAATTGCATTGGTATGTAGTTTTTATTTTTACTCGTGAAGCCTGCTTCTCCCAAATTCAAATTAGATTTAGGCCTGGCAGATTATCAGATCTGATAGTCAGGTTTTCCAGATTATCAGTGTAGTTTTTTGGGTTTGTTAATCAACCGAATCCATGAATTTAAACATTTGAAAATGCACTTTTTAAGGCTCTTATGCAGCTGCCCCGCTCTGTCTGGTCACTCTGTGGTCTCTAGCGATGTCCTGCCCACAGCACTAACTGATCGGCTACACCTCTCGAGTAATTACCTACCAAAACTGAAAGAACGCTTTAGTTAACATTGACGTAACATATGTGAAACCAAAATAAAGACATTTTGATTCACTTTTGTGTTGAAGTTTGTGTTATTTATTTAGTCAAATTAGCATGAACACACCTTTAGTCGTTGTGAAGAACAGCTCTCAGCTCTCCATTTGCTTGGCTGTAAATTGTTGCAACCTGTTTGCTTTCCCCATGAAACACGTGAACTTTGTGGCAAGTGCTATTAAAATGCAGATGCTCTTCCACAGTGCTCTTAAACACAATCTTAAGGTTTATGATTTCAAAGTCAGTCCCATGATGACGTGTCAGTGGTCAACGGTACTAATACAGGAGACCTAACATGATAAAGTGTTTAAATGAATGTGACACATAAAGCATACAGCAGATCTAAGACTCATAAAGCATCCAAGCTGTTTGCTTCTTTTTGTTGCGGACTTGTCTGCGGCTCCATCTGCAAAATTTCCTCTGGCTCTGAGCCTCTCTCTCCTCCCAAGCCACCAGGGGTTACGAGCGAAGTTTCCTCTAAAGCTGCCACTTTCGCATTATGAGATTATACCACCATTAAAGAATCATCAGACATTGGCAAGTCATGCCCTCAATCAATAATCATGCAAATGCAGGCCTAATCAATATGTGAAATATAAAATGAGGACAAATGATAATATGGAGATGGAGCACATCTCATCTCTTCCGCAGTCAGATGAATATGTTTGGATAGCAAACATTAGAATAGCAAAGCATCCACTTGGCTTTTATGTGATGGGGCCTTGCATTTTAGTTGGCACACGGTTCAATATTTGAACAGTATTTACAGCCAGAGAGATAGAGAGAAAAAAAAAGTGTTTTAACTCTAAAATTATTTCGCTCGGAGTGATAGTGGTAGTAATAAAGAAGTTATTGACCAAATGATATTGATCGACAGCTCCTCGGGCAAAACAAGCCGACCTTGGTCTCCCTCTGTGCCTTGCCCTCCCTCCGCCTGCCTCCCCTCTACTCTCCTCCCCCGGAATTCAATAATATATTATTTTACACAGTTTAAAGCCGGACAACAAATAGCTGCACAGCACAAGGTGAGGAATTGCTGGTAAATTTTTCATGGCTATTTGCCTGTAGGAATTTGGCAAAGGAGTGTGTTTGGGTGATTAAAATCAAGACTCCAGTCAAGGCTTGATTAGGGGTTGCCATTCAACAGAAGGCATGGCAGGGAAAGAATGAGCGGGAGAGAAAGGGAAAGAAAAAGGTTAGGCAGAAGAAAGGAAAAACCAGAGGCTATGTGTTCCTTCCTCTGCTCGGCATAAATCAGATAATGACCTTGAAGTCTTTGCAGGGGAGAGGCAGCGGTAACTACATCCAAGCTCTGTTCCCTGGCTTATTCACAAGGTCAGAGGAGGGAAACAATGGCCATTGATTTGGCCCTGAAGAGGCGGGGAGAAAAGGCCGAGGTGATTGTCACATTACACTCTTAAAAAACACACTTTAATACAGGAGGGTTTGTTTCAAGTGAAAGTGCTTTCAGATTTGGTCATGGTTCGGTCATGTGGTGGATGGTAGTTCACTCCTCGGATGAATCCCGAAGTCCTAAATAAAGTGATTTGTTTTATATTTTACATGCTGTTTGGAACAAAGAGAAGAAAACATTGGATTAGCATGAAAAACACAAGTCGACCCTGCTAACCAGATTGCTGCGTATTCATCTCCTTCCAGCTTTCAGCACTTTGAATGTGTTTGGCTGGGATCAATACACGATGGGAAATTTCCAACGTATATTTTTTAAGAGTGTTACCACAGCGACTAGCTTCTTTGTTCGGGGGAGGAAATGGCTGATCTAAACACAGAGATGATTGCTAGGAGGGAAACTAGAAGATTGATTGTCTCTCGGGGATGTCAGAAAACAGGATAAGTGAGAAAAGGTCACTCTTGAGTGTTCACCTTGACAGTAGCTGGTTACATGCAGGTCACTACAACAAATATGTGATGAACTGCTGTACTCCAGCTACATTGAGTTCAACACACGATGAAGAGTTAATCATTGAAAGGAACATTTTATGCACTGATCTTTCTCACTCAACCTCAGGGACACATACCTGTGGAAAATATTCTGAACAGAAGATCCACTTACTTCACTATACCCAGACCTTTCAACCATGTTGCATAGTAGATGAGGGCTGCTCAAGTGATATGAATGTACCTCTGATCTTTATCCAGCTGTCCACTGACTCCTGGTCAATGACTTGGCCATTTTCCTGTCAATGCAAGGATGAAACAACACTTTGGTCCTTTTGAGTGCCATTCAAACCAGGTCTACACAGCAACGTTCTGCGCCTAGGAAGCAGCCATTTACACACCTTCTAAAGTCCAATATTAATACGGCTCTCGTCTTCTCTGACCTACTCAGATTTAAACCTGCGATGTAAATGGAAGCATACACAACATTGAACAGTGTTACAGCACAGGCATCTAGTACACAAATATTCTAGGGTAATTACTGTGGACTGCTACATCTTGTTAATGAACTTAATGAACTGACAAAGTATTCAGAGGGTAAGAACACAACCGATACCAGTTTAAACTAGTGCTGTCAATCGATTAAAATATTTAATCAGGATTAATCGTATGAATGTCATAGTTAACTCTTGATTAAACGCAAATTAATCACACATTTTTATCTATTCTAAATGTCCCTTGAATTATCATTTTAATACTCTCATCACCATTGTCGCCTGGTTTTAACGAGGAGGAGGTGGAGAATTCGCATCAGCTGTGTGTTTAGCCATCAAGTGGTGTTTCAGACTGGATGTGCTACGATGACAACTCAGTTCACACTGACAATACACACAGATAACTTGGGTCTTGTCAGTCGTAGGACTGGACCCGAATATCTAAATATCCGAATATTCAACCGTTGTGGTGGTATCTGAATCATAATTTTGAGATCCGAATAGCCGTGCGCGCCCCCACCACCCGCTTCAGGACGCCATCGTCTGGCTGAGCATCTGCACCAGCGGCACGTGGTTTAGGAGTTGGAAAAAGGAGCCGACAGAAAGGCATGATGAGCGAAGACACTACTGCTGTACCACCACCAGCAGGAGATCCCAACAGACTCCGACAGCGAACACCTCGCCCTCGCCAACCACGCCCCTCACCCCCTACGTTAATCTCACAATAAAAAAAATGATGCCGTAAAATTGATTTGTGTTAACCCGTTGATAACACAATATTTTTGACAGCACTAGTTTAAACTGATTTTTACAGATCAAGGCAGCATCCAGCAGCCTTTTGGTGATGAACCTTTATGTTAAATCATTTAAACGAGGTCATTCGGATTGATGTTAAGTTCTCAAACAGCTTGATTTATTCATTGCACAGCTTTTGAACTGATGATAAATCCACGGTTCACCACTACCAGTTGTCAAATCCCACTTTAACCCCTGGTTACAACAGCTTGAAGCTGTGCAGGTAGTGACTGATTCCCCATGTCTTCTGCCTTTGTGGCCTACCATGGCTGTACATGCTGTACCTTTGCTAACTCTTAAGTCATTCATGTTGCCAATTTTCAGCTGCCAGTTGGAGTGAGAGTCTTTTGGAGAGGTCCGTCCATGTGTTCATGCACTGTTACTAGGTTACCTGTTGCCGCATTTTGTGAGATATTTTAAATATTAGAGATCACTTTCTATATATAGCTATGGAACAGCTTGTGCACATCGATGTCACTGTGACAAAATCTGAATCTAAACAGAAAGCATCAAAATCCCCATTAACTATAGGCTTGACATGATGGAAAAAAATATTTTTTTTACTTTCCAGAACAAACAAATTGAACTTTTACAGTTAGAGAAAAGTGTCACAGCAGTTGTAATGATGCTCAGTGCTCAACCTGTGGACACTATGTAGCATTTCATTTGACTGCAGCTTAAAGACTGTGACTGTGTGTGAGACCTTACCTGTCTGAGGTGAGGAAAAGTACAGATTGTGATTTATCCTTACGTCCTTTCTTCTTGTCCGGGATAAGCAATTATATCTGTTTAACAAAATTACCGTGGATGTGCCATGTGCGTCTATACACTCAACTCTCTCGCTGCGTAGACACCCATAAGGATCCTGCTGCTGTCTGATGCCGCAAGTGTTTAATAAACTCAGAGGAGAGACTCCTGCAAACAGCTGGAAACAAGAAACACATCTTTACCTCCTTTAGCATACTATCTTTTGGCGTGAGATTTATTTGGTCAGTGTTAGAGTGTGAGACAGAGCCTGAAAGCGTGTCTTGCACCAAACGTGTGAGACTTGGCAACCTTGATGCCGGAGTCAGACTCAGCCAGAATAGACTCTTGGTCAGTAGACAGTGTTAAGGGCAATTCATGGTTTCAATGTGTCTGTAAATTCGTCATCCACGTATTTGTAAGATGGTGGAAGTCCCAGTGCAGGCCAAAATTTCATACAGCACCGAGTGTCCACACAGCATTCACGCCAACGGCACATGTGCCAGAAAAGGATGACTGTTTAGTGCACCGTCTATATGTCATGTTGGTACCGTACTCCACATTCTTGGCCGTATTCCTGGTAAGCACTTACACTATTTTCTGTTTTTGACTTTTCCATGTTGTCCAGCCAAACACACACACACACACACACACACACACACACGCATGAAAAAGCAGCTCTCGTACGTGATGTCAGGAATTCCCATCCATGTTTTCTGTTGTGCACGTGTGGAACATGGAACCTATTGTAGGATGAACAGAAGTGTGCGCAGATCTGCCGTTCAAGTCTGCAGCCCACAGATTCCAAAATCAAGAATCCATTTCTAGTGCCTGTTAGCGTTTTGTATTTTTATTTTAATACTTTTATCATTTACAGATCACTTTTCATTTGGGCTGTAACCATTGTTAAGCATTAAGGGTTGGTAGATTTGTGTTTATTTAGTGTACCTTGCCTACAAACTGTAGGAGACGTCTGAACTAGAAGTCTGGACCATGGTCAGTGGTTTTCTATTCCTGTTTCTCTGTTTAACCCAGTCCTTATCCGGGAAAGTAGCCTTTGCTATGTGCTCAAAAAGTTGCTCATCAGTTATTCTCATATGCTGTTTGAGTATGTTTGTAACACTGATTGTGCCTTCTTCACACACTCTAACACGTACTTTAACACATGATGGGAAAAGCTGTGATCGTCAGCCACGCTAAGTTGTCGCCAAGTGCCGGGACCCAACACAATATTTTCTTAGATGGCCTGAAAAAGTCACTACATTTGTCACCAGTGTTGCTCCTCTTTTTCAGGAGTAAAGTCACAAGGGTGGTCTGAGAGGTTGCTAAACAGCAAGTAAATCGCCAAGTTGGACGGTCACACTTGTTTAGCTGGCGCTGATTGCCGAGCACATTCTGTGTAGGAGTGAGGCATTATATACTACATATCTTACCATCTTGCATTTCTCAAAAATCATCTGCAGACTCAGAGTTGGCTGTATAACAACTACTGGAATCTCTCCTCTCTTAGGCCCATCAGCAGGTTTCCATCCCTTTCATGATGCAACAAGAATACATAAAAGCTGGCCGCTTGACTAAATAAAGTAATCCGACCACAATCCTCAGAGCATATGAAGTTGTCTCCATGAGCAGCACGCACTTAATTAGCACATAAAACCCTAGCATTTTTGCAATAAAAACTCTAAAGCTGGATCACTTAAGCTTTCTCAGCACACAAACTGATCACATTAGACCTCAGTCATTTCTACACGTAGAGTCTACAGCATATATGTCTGACATGGAATCATTGTAGGTCTTGTTACGGCCACTGGGATCAGTGGGCCGTATTTCTTTTGTGGTGGCCTTTTGAAAGCTGTGTTTGTAAGCCCAGCTGTGGCTGACCTGAGGAAGACTGCTCCAGAGCCCCAGCTGAAAGCCGTCTCGCCTGATTAGCTGAGCTGAGGACCTGCTCTGAAGCAGCCAGTCTTCCCCGCCTCCGGACCTGCCGGATTGGACCACCACTTGACATCCTCCACCTTCTAGCCAGTCCGCCGCAGCCACTCTGCACCTGAAGACCTTAAAAGCTTCAACCATCCCTCAGTCGTGGCGGCAAGGATTTAGTGTGAACTGTTTGCCCTGGTGCCTCTTGTCTGTGCTTTGTGTGACTTACTATGTCAGTAGTTTCGGCAGCTCGCTAGCCCATAGAGAGGTATTCGTTCATGTCTTAGTGAAGACTTTTTGTGGCCTCAGTTAGCGACTGCATTTACTTAGTGAACATTAGTATTTTGCTGTGTGAACAAAGTGCTAATGCTAGTGTGTGTGTAGTAGCCACTGTATGTGGTGATTTGTGTCCCATGCTATGTTTCGTCATGTGTGTTCAGAGGCACCAGTTTTGGTTTAGTTTTGTGCACTGGGCACTCGTTTGTACTTTCTGTTTGGTGTGGTGTTGCTACTGTGTTTACGTTTGGCTAGGGAGTTTAGTTGTGTTCTGTTATTTAGTTTTAGTAAGTTTGTGAAAACTCTGTTAGCCTTTGTTTGGTTTTATTCAGTTCTTTGATTTTAGCAACACCCACCAACTTTGTTACTTTGTGTATCACCTGTTTTATGTTAATTTCGTCACTAAGCAATAAATTGCTTTACCGCACCAGTAACACCTGGCTTTATTTTGTTGCACCCACCTACCCCTAGAGGCTGGGTCGTAACAAGTGGGGGCTCGATTGACCGAACCTGAAAAATGGCACTGACATTACACTGTACCCAGTTCATTCAAATGTGACAAGGTGTCCTAAGAAAGCACTGCTATATGAAGAGTTGGGGGTGATGTAATGAATTGCATCTGCTTTCGTTGACAATCGGTAAATTTATATCAGATTTCTCAAAGTGAGTAATAAGCCTGACAGTGGTACAGTACTAAAATAAGCAGCATCATACATGTCATCCATAGAGAAACCGTAGGATCTCCAAATGGCTAAAAAAATGCATTAGATATTAACACTTTAATGAAAAATCAACTCAAAAGCAATGCTTAACTTCATCAGTGTACTGGCAAAAGACAAAGAATATGCACACTGTCCAATTCCCATAATTGTCGGGGCACAAGTATGACTTGTCATAAGGGCACAAGTTGCGCTTTGCAACTTCAAAGCACATGAGTCTGCTGATGACTGTAGCAACCAACTGAATGAACTCTGGTCACACATATATGTTGATTCTTTTATGATCCGTATGATTCTGTGTATACATCCCTAGGCCATATAAACGGGGGGAAATCTGTATAATTTATGGACATTCTTTGTAATTTGACATTTATGCAGCAGGGCTTCGTTTGTCAGGAGTCCACGCAAGAGGTGAACTAGAGCTTGATTGCTGGTGGCAGATAGAATAAGTGGGGAGTCAAAAACGAGGGGGAGCATCGGCGGCTCTTCGGTAAATGTGCTATCACCCTCACCTCACTTATCCTGTGTGAGCACGATCGTCTTGTTCGTTTGCATGTCAGAGATGCCGATGGAGAAAGAGATGGCGGTTATGCTCAGTAAAATATTAATTCTGCTTGCAGGCCAGCCAAGTGAAACATCCAGCTTCTTGGTAGACATGGAAACTGAAAAAAAAGGACAGGGTTGGTGGGTATGTGTGTGTGTGTAGGGGGGGTGCATCCATTATTGAAGTGCCAGGATGTTATCAATTCATACAAGGTCAGTGCGGAAGATTTCAATTTGTGCCTGTGTCAAGACAAAGATTTCACCTTGTTTGGCTCACTCTCTTTTCTCTCCTTTGTACCTTTCCCGCTCTGTCACAGTTCTAAATGTACTCACAACTCCGTGGCGCACTGTCTGTTACGTTGTCTTGGTTTTGTCCTTAACTGCATTCCGAGCCTTCTTAGGTACATGATGGCATGAGATATGACCTTACCTCCGGCAACTTAAAATTCAGCCCACAAGTCTGTTTCCCCTGCACACACACACACACACAGAAGGACAGATTCGCACAGTGTTTGCCGTGGGAGAGCTCCTCATTTACATCAATTATGGATAGTCAACTTCCATCCTCGTGGCCCGGCGCTGCATATTTCATGGCGAGGGGGGTATTTTATGAGTTAATGTGTCCAGTTGACATGCCTCTGAAAGCACTGGCCTGTCCCTTACACCGTGTGCAGGGCTGGGAAGAGCACGCAAACACAAATCTTGTGCGCCAGTGTGTGTTTGTGTGTGTGTGTGTGTGTGTGTGTGTGTGTTATCCAGTCAACCTCTTCCCTTGCCACATCATGCATCCAGCACAATTGTGTCTCGCAACCTCAGTTTCTGCTGCAGGGAGGGGGCTGACTCTTAAGATTGGCTTTTTTCCCTCTCTCTTTCTTTGTTTGTAAGTACACAGAAAGAAAAAATAGGTGTACAAAAGTGTGTGGGACATGTGGGATTAGAGAAGCAACCGGTATCCGATGCAAGTTTTCAACCCCTCTCTTCAGAAAAGGCCTCCATAGAAAGCTGATGGCACTACTCATTATGCCTGCTGTCCTCTCCATCGCTCTCACTTCCTCTCACTCCCCCCTTCACCAGCACCAGCGCCACCACCGTCCAACCCACCCACCCACCCATCCATGATCTCCCCCCACCACCACCACCACCACCAGCAGCTCCACCACTATTTCTCTCCTCGCCCTCTTGCCAGCCTGTTGGGGAGGTGTTACCAGCAGCTGGTGTCTTTGCATAATGTGCGAGGTGTTTATGCGCGTTTTTCATCTTTTCCCTGTGCGTGTGTGTGTGTGCGTGTCGGAGAGACACGGAGAAGAGAATGTGGGAAAGAACGGAGGCTGTTCTCGGATGGTACAAATTGCTTTTTTGACCCCGTAATTAGTGGCAGAAGACACTCTGAAGGAGCCGGTGATGAAGCTCCCGTGGCCGGATTTCAACATGGACGCATAAATTATCATTTATGGAGCACTAATGGCCTGTTGAGTCGTCCTCTCAGACCTCGCTCTGCCACGCCGGCTCTGCGATCGTCCACGGCTGAGTCTGGTCATCTTTTATGCGTTATCTCCGTGGCGGGAACGCTAACTATGACATGAAAGAACGCCAGCTCTCCTCCCATCCCCTCTGCCTTCTCAATCCCTTTTCCTCTTCTGTCATCTGCTGCTCTTTCTTTTTCCACATTCCTTCTGTTTCATCTGCTACCTTCGTTGCTTCTTCTACCACTTCTGTTTTCCCTTTCCTGTCTGCTATCCCCTAATATACTCATTATCTCCTTGCTTATCTTGCCTCCCTCTTTGTTCCACTCATCCAATTCTTCCTCCCTTCTTATGAATCCATTTTCTCTCCCTGTCCTGACTCAATACTTCACATTCTCTTTTTCCTCTTTACCTGTTTCCACCATTTTTCTCTGCTCAGACTCTCCTTTCCTTTATTTTACTGTCATTTCCACATCCTTTTTTTGAGTCTTTCTAAAGTAAGATGTGCAAAATGCATCACAGCGCCGACAACCACTGCCCATTCCCTCTACTTATGTCTTCCCGAATCTTCCCTTTCTGCTTTCCCTTCCCAGGCCCTCATTTCTTGCATTTTACTCCCTTTACCTCCTGTCTTTTCTCACATTCCCCTGATATACCCCTTCTTTCTTAACACCTCTGTCTCTCATATCTCCCCTCCCCTTATTCTTTCAATATTCATCTCTTTTTCTGTCTTCACTCATCACCTTACTACCTCCTACATTTTCTCCCCTACTTTCCTTTCCTTGCTTCTCCTCCGGTCCTTACCTTTCCTTTTATTTCTTCCCATTTTATTTGTCTTTTCCCATCCTTTATGCTAAATTGTATTACACTACTTGTTGCCGCAACCAACAGAAAGCTGTACAGATGGACAGTTAAACTCCCTTATGCACCTGCATAGTGCTTTGCATAAATTATTCATCATTCAACTGTTTTTTTAGCCTTTTCAAAGCAGATATATTGCATTATCTTCACACATGTGGCTTAACAGACTAAAACGGTGTGCCTTTTAATGTAAGTGTGTATGTTTCTTGAATGCCGTGCCGTGTTTGACACTCACAGTGGGCAAGGTTTGCCCTTAAAACAGCTGTCATTACAGAAGAGAGTGGAAAGGAATGCAATTAGACACGTCAGCTCTGCGATCCATCACTGGCTATTATGGCCTCCACAAGGTGAGGAAAGGAGAGAATGGTCCATAGATACTGCAAGGAGCACACACACATAGACACAGACACACATACAGTAAGTGGGTCCTCTGTGTCCGACAGGTTTGTGACCAAAAATGAAAACACAGATGTGCTCATAAACAGGAAAATAAGTAATCAAGTCTGCTTATACTCACCAACACTGTCCAACTATCCAACACTGGAGAAACCATCTTTTCTCCTTTTGGCTACCATAAGGACACAACCACTTAATATGGGCGCCAGTGGAGGAGGGAATTTGCTCAAGGACTCTTGGAAAGATTTGGTTGCGTGGAAAATCAAATGTAGCTCTGTCAGATAGAAGTTTGAGAAGTGTTTGCCTTCATTCTTTCCGCCTAAAAAAAATGGGCTGGATCAGTGGCCTTAAACTTGGGGAGTCTAAAGGGTCATGAAGTGAGGTCTTTTTTTCTACAAACTAGTAAAGTGAACTGGCCACCACCTGCAGACAGTATGCAACCATTCACAAAGGTGCTGTATAAGTTTTTATGCCACAAAAGTTAAGAAACACTGTTGCAGATAATGGGTTTGGGCTGTCTGTTTAAACTAGCTGCTCATATTTGCTGTGTCTCATTTACTTCTCCTACAGTCCTACAGTACCTCTTGTGAGGCCATGAAGCTCATAATATAGATATAAAACATAAGTATCAACATACCGGTCATTGCAAACCTGCACTGTAGCTTAAACAAAGTGGTTTTAGTCATTTCAGGACCTCAAATTTTCCTCTTCAAGACAGATCACAACCAGTTATAAACCTCACTGTAAACTCTTTCTTTGTGATTGACCACGCTTGCTTCTACTTGAACTTTTCACATGTATTAGCAATGACATTTCTGTTGTTAGTCTAAATGTGCAGCTAAAATTAGCCTTGAGCTAAGCCAAAGAGCACGAGAGAGTGTTTCAGTTGTATGAAGTCATGGTTTCTCTGTGTTGAGCTACACACAGCGAGCAGGTTCAAGCTACTTTCTGCTCGTAGCATGAGGTGAATGTGGCCGCCATGTTAGGCCGCATTTATGAGTCACTTAACTATTAGCCTTTAGTAAAGGATAGTTCTCTTCAGATATTTAGTTGTTGCGTGATGTATGAAGCTGAAAGTATGTTTATGCATATTGGACTGTTGTATAACAGGCCAGGTTTTTTAGTAGGGAGGATTTTCCTGATGCGACACACTGCGCTGGAATTCTGCAATGACAAGCCACCCACGAGAGAGATCTATAGAGACATCTGCGTTAGTGAGATCAGCTCACAGGTTTAAGGACAAAGGACACTGATTCAAACACCTGAGTCGCCATAGGACTATCCATCCATCCATCCATTATCTATACACCGCTTAATCCTCTGTTGGGTCGCGGGAGGGCTGAAGTCTATCCCAGCCGACTCAGGTGAAGGCAGGGGACACCCTGGACAGGTCACCAGCCTATCGCAGGGCTACATATAGAGACAGACAACCAAGCACACTCACATGCACACACCTGTGGACAACTTAGAATAATCAATTAACCTCAGCATGTTTTTGGACTGTGGGAGGAAGCCGGAGAACCCGGTGAAAACCCACGCATGCACAGGGAGAACATGCAAACTCCACACAGAAAGATCCCAGGAGTCCTAACCGGGACGTGAACCGGGGATCTTCTAGCTGTGAGGCAACGCTGCTAACCACCGAGCCACAGTGCAGCCCGTGGTAGGACTAACCCTTCTATATTTTCCTGCAAAAGCAGAGGAACTGTGTTGGACTTTGTAAAGACTCTGGAAAAAGAAAGAGAGAGGACTACAAATACAAGTGGTTGTGAATTTTCAGTTAATTTATTCATTTTACTGATCTGGGAAAATTTGAGTTGTTTGTAGATCCTGATTGAAATGTTTTATTTTTCAGTTGTTCTGTGCAATTGCTGTACCAAATAGTTTCGTATTGCTGAATAGTATAAAAAATGGTACAGGTCCAAACAACTCATCAGAATTAGAACAACAAGTTAAAATAGGCCTAATAAGATTGATAGAAGTGATAATTTAGAACTGAGTTAACTCAAATGAAACAAACTTGAACTAAATCAACTTAAAGGAACTTAGGTTGAAAATTAATACTTGAACTCAAAAAGGGTCAACCCAAACCAAAAGATGAATGTTTTTCTTTTCTTTCATTTGAGTGTCTTGTTATGTCTTAAGTCAGTGTATTCCGAGTCAAACTCTACAGCTTAATATAAATGAGCTGGCACTTTAAATTTACCTCTGGTCTGTTTTTTGTTACTTTTGGGTCATGTTATAAACTGTTCTCCCCAACCTAGCCTCTGTTCTTAGCTATCTGTAAACATCTACAGTGCTACATTGAGGTCAGTGCTCTGTTGGGGCAACACACAAAACTTTATGGTAAATGGTAAATGGTCTGCACTTATATAGCGCCTTTTTCTACCTTAGTGGTATCCAAAGCGCTTTACAATGTTTCTCTCATTCACCCATTCACATTCACATTCACACACCAATGGTGACAGAGCTGCCATGCAAGGCGCTAGCCTACCATTGGGAGCAACTTGGAGTTCAGTGTCTTGCCCAAGGACACTTCGACATGCTGAGGCTGGGGATCGAACTGCCAACCTCGCGATCAGTGGACAACCCACTCTACCGCCTGAGGCACAGCCACCCCATATGCTCTTATTGTCACTAAAGATAGATAGCCCTAAAGTAGCCATGATCAGTTCTAACTTTGTCCAAATTGACCCACTCATCTCAACACTTGGCCATGGCGCCAACTAGTAAGTAATATATTAAGCATTGCAGAAAGAAAGGAAAAAATAAGGAATGTAGGGGGTTTGGAGAGGCCTAATAGAGGGCTGCTGTACCTCCTGGACTGTTATAAACCGTCAGTTAGCAGAGCCCACCACATCTTCAAACACACTGCCTTAGTGTGATGAGTTCCCTGAAGAGGTCTGCGGCTACTCTGCCTTGAAAGCACCCAGATTTTTGCCGGTGTGTGCACTTTTAATTGCACTCCCATCGCTTGCCCCCCAGCCCCTCAACTCTCTCACTCTCTCACACATTCTGCCCCTCGCTCACCCTTTCTTCACAAGGCCCCCGACTGCTCACTCCTCCCCCTTGTCTCTTTCTCATTCTGTCGTTTTAGCCCTTTCTCTCTATCTGTCCATTCTTCAAAGAGGAACTTCATTCACTTTATTTTAATTTCATAGACGAACCCTAAGGGGAGGAATGAGAGATGGCAGCGTGAGAGGGAGGGAGAAATAAGAAACTCTGCTTTATTTTAGTGATGGCTCTGTGGTATCGGGGCAAAGCCTTTGATGGCTGGTTACTGGCCAGCCATGAGCGCTGCCTAATAAACAAATGAATAACCCCTAACGGAATGGTGTTATGAGCTGATGTCTGTGAAGACGTGCTGTAAAAGGATAGCCCTGATTTATTGCAATTTGGTCTCATTTTCTTGCTCCTGGCCTTGTCTCTTTTAGTTCTGATAACACTGTACCGAAGCAATTGATCTGAGATCTGGTAATGAAATTGGAGAGGCCAAGAAAAGACCAGTCAGACAATCCAAAAGGTTGCCAGCATTATCCAGAACTCCTAAATAGAAAATAAAAGGGAAAGTCACTGACATAAAGTCTTGGAAATTCCTCTGGACAACAGACCTGTGTGGATGCATAGGCACAGTACTTACTGTAGGTCTAAATAGATCCATTAACTGGTTTATTGACCTTTTGTCTTTTGGTGACTTTATTTCATTCAAGAGCTTGAAGTACACCAACTGCAATGTAACCAATGGGAGAAAAAACATGTTCACCAAATCACAAATGTGCCCGACTGTTGTGTGGTTTGACCTCCAAGATCAGACTGGAGTGAAGTGTGATTCCATTACTGCTTTGGAAATGAATGCTACAATGAGCTGCACAAGGTCAAAGTTTGAGAACCAGCCTGCCCTTGTAATAACACCTTGGACACTGATTTAATTCCAGCAAACCAACCATGAGATGGAAGAGGCTCATATTTTTGAGGTTTACCTGCTTTTAACCAGCTCACCTTTGACTGATGTGTGGCATTAAGCCTTTAACATTCACCCCTCTTTGTTACTGAAGAAGACTGAAATGCATGGAAGACGTTTTTTGGCTGAACTTTTCTAGTCAAAAGAGAGTATAGCACAAAGTGATTCAACAAGTATTTGCACCTAAAGGCGACAGAAAGGGAAAGCAACAACTCTGCATATGTCCCCATATTACAAAGTAAGGAACTAGTGATGCTGTGTTCTTGGTGTCTCAGAATGGTTTATATTATTTGAATTGTGAGGATTTTTCATGCTGACTAAGCTTGGCTAAGGCTTGGCTTAAGGTTAGTCATAAAATTCAGTTTCTCAAGAAACATGATGAGAAAATGTGCACACTTCTTTTAAGGCTCAAAGGGTAGAAACTTGATATGCATCTTCATATATAATAAGTTAGGTCATCCACTGACTTTATATGTAACACCGTGTTTTAGATGCATAAATGGTTACAGTGATAACTGTGATGAAAGTCAATGTCCTCCTCAGCCCGTCCTCTCTGAACCTCTAATGTTATGGTGACCTGTAGCATCCATTTATGGTATCTTGTATTAACTCTGGTACAAAGGTTGTCATGGCAGGAACTGGGGTGACTCTTTAAAATGCAAAACTGAAAATCTGGAAGCAAATGTGATTTTAATGTGCATCAGTGCTAACTCAACAATCATTGACTGAACTCAGTGTCTTAAGTACAATGGACTTGTTTTCTTGAGTTACATAAGTTGGTTTTACAGAACAGTAAGTCATGAGATCAGCTTTGGAACACATTTTTAACCCATCCCATAAGTAGAATGTAAAAAGAGGAGCTTTTCCCAGGTTTTCTCCATAATTGCCCAGTGCCAGAGCCCCCTTTGTCCGTCCCATGGTCATGGCAGACCCATTTATATGCAACACAAGGACATTTTAATTGAAGGACATCTACAACACACACTGTAAAATGGCAAATGGTTCGCACTTATACACTTGTCCGCACTTTTTTAACCTGAGCGAGGCTCTACTATGTGCTTTACAATGCGCTTCTCATTTACCCATTCACACACACCAATACAAGCAAAGGTGCTCGCCTGCCACAGGAGCAACTTGGGGTTCATTGTCTTGCCCAAGGACGTTTTGGGACATGGAGGATCAGAGAATCGAACTGCCAACCTTCCGATTAGTAGAGAACCCCCGCTGTACCACCTAAGCCACGGCCGTACTGGGTACTAATGTAACATTTGGCAGTTTAATTTCTCTTTCAGATAGGTTCAACTAAACCAGGAGCTTGATCATCTGATTGCCTCTGTTCATTGCCTAATTTACTTTATAGCAACATTCCCATTCAGTACTTGTTGAGTACAACATTATTATCAAAAGCAATGATGGTTAATACAACAAAATAAGATTCAAGTGGTAGTAAACCTTGATTGATCTTCACATGCCTATGTGGCAAGCATTGGACACCTTGCAAGCAGGTATTTATGTGCAAAACTTCATTTCAGTGGTTACTGAAGAAAACCTCGTATCTCCAAAAGGTCAGCTTTTTGGGATGTGCAAAAACAGCTTTGTTTTAACCTCGACCCCCATGTATTTTTTGACTTCATCCGATGTACTTTGAAAGGTTTCCATAAGCCTCAAGGGTCATAAATTTCTCTCCACCTTTACTTTTTCCTTTAAGATCAAGCTTGTTCATGAAGACTTTACACACGACAACAGCTACTGTTGTATGTGCGTGTGAGTACCGTAAATGTACATCCCCATGAGGGCTTGTAAGCCTGCGTATGATGCATCTGTGTGTGTGTGTGTGTGTGTGTGTGCATGTGAGCGTGTCAGCATGCAGGTGTACAGGCTGTGTGAAAGATGAGCCCTGACGACGGGCCGTCCACCTTGCCCTTTGGCTATTTCTGTACAGTGCCTTCCCCGGCGTCGGTTGCGTAATGATCTGGGAGATAGAGATCGCTCTTTGTTTGTTGTCTCTATCAGCCATAACTGGGCCTTGGTGCCAGAAGGTCAAGTGTACAGAATAAGAACAGGCTTACACAACACAGAAAACACAGACACACCTTTGATGTGAAAGGAGGGATGTGTGTGTGGCTCTCAGATTGAGGGCGGTGATTGATTTCAGACAACAGAAATCTAGCTGTGTGGAAGTGGACCTGCAGTATACCATTTCAGCAGCAAACACTTTATGTGGGGATGCTGAACTCAGAGCCAGTATTTTTTTTTTTTTAACTGAGATCCAGTGTTTCCGTGTATTCACTCTGTCCTGAACAACTTCTGCATGGAGGACCATTTTAGTAATGGCAAACATAACGAGAAAACAGTTATAAAGTACAACAGACAGCCAGACCGTTAAAGTGTGATAAAAGTAGTTCACTCACTGCAACCTTGTTAAGTCCACCTTGATTTCCTTAACATTTTAACAACCTGCCAGTGAAGTGTTGTCTCATAATCATACATTTTCCAGAAATTATTATCTTATATATGTATCTTCAAACAGGAAAGGCAGTGAAACTAACTCATAAATGGTATATAGCGCTTTTTTCTACCTTAGTGGTATCCAAAGCGCTTTACAATGTGTTTCTCATTCATCCATTCACACTCCAATGGTGACAAAGCTGCCATGCAAGGCGCTAATCTACCATTGGGAGCAACTTGGGGTTCAGTGTCTTGCCCAAGGACGCTTCGGCATGCCGGGCCCGGGGATCGAACCGCCAACCTTGCGATCAGTGGACAACCCGCTCTACCACCTGAGCTACAGCCCCCCTTACCCATGATTGTCCATAGAGCAAGTGCAACAAATGTGCCATAAAAAGTGACCTGGATGTTACTTCTCACACTTCTTGTCCAGCCTGTTCTTGTTACGCGGCGGCACCCACTGTTTTCTCTTTTTGAGTTTTTCATGTTGTCCACCCAAATGATAGACTGTAGATATGGATGGACGAAGCCTCCATAAAGTCACCCAAAGGTCTTCTAAACACCGGTTTTGAAGCTAAGTGTGGCGGCTCTGGTTGTCTCCATCTTGGCAGTGCCTGACTCCTCTTAACTGGTGGCTGATTTGTCAGTTATCATGGACATAAACAGTTTCTGTACCAGACTGTAAACATGCTTATTTGTGGTGTAAAGTTAGATATTTTAACATGGGGGTCTATGGGGGTTGACTCTCTTTTGGAGCCAGCCTTGGGTGGCCGTTTCAGGAAGTGAAGTTGTTTGGCGCTTCTGCACTGGCTCCTTCTTTCAGCCTCTGAGGTTGCCACTTTAGCCAAATGCAATAAACAAAGCAGCTCTTCTTCTTGCTGTCAGGATGTTGCGCCATATTTTCTAGTGCGCATGTGTGGAACATGTCTGTGCAATCATATCCAATACGAATGTCACATGTGTAGAAGCAAGTGCAAATCTGGAAACCATGAACAGGCTTTAAGGCATACTCCTGCCTTTTATGAAAACAAATACAGCTTTTAAACAAATCTCATGCTCTACCTCGGCAGATGCAGTTTAAACTGTGCTGATAAAAACTGAGAGATGCAGTTGTAAGCTCTAGAAAAGTGGACCATGACCTTTTTTTAATCTTCAGCAGATCCAGTAAGATGTTATTTAAAGCTCTGGTAGATTTTTCCTAAATCTGCTGCTCCTAAGGTCAAGAATAAACTTTCACCTGCAGCTCACAATAGCCGATTTGCATCATAATGACTGACATGTTGGTTATGCACTGACAAGTTTGTTCAATGTCTCATTTACATACAGGAATAACTTGAGAATTTTTCTCAGTGTGGAAAAAAAAACAGTCCAAATTTGTGTCCATTCCAAAGCAGAAACCTCTCCAGATGAACACACTTTTCAGTTACAAGCAAGTTTTAATTGAATTATGTGGTCCCAATACTCAGTGTGCTGGCAAGTGCCAGTACAGTCTCCTGATAACCTAATGTGGTGCTACATCTATTCACACTTGGCCCAGAGAAAAAAAGGACAGACAAAACACAAAATTACCAAATTTTTCTAATAACTATTGCTGAAATTGCGAAGTTAAAGGAGGACTTGTTCTTCCTCGAACCAAACGCTGCTCTGACCTTTAGCTTTGGGGAGCATTTCAACGTCTTTGAGCTTTCTGTTTTGGTCTTACAGCCCGCAGTTATAATGTTAAGATAATATCACTGTACATTACCGATCAGCAATGAATGACAGAACAACTAAGTCAGCAAGTGGCGAGCATAGTGTGGCGCATTTCACTGCCAAAGAGTCAGGGTTTTTTTAGGAGACCAAAAGAGAGCTACAAGAAGAGTGTATACTGGAACTACATTTGGTAGATGACCAGAAGCACTCCCACCAGAAGCTGATGGCTGTGTTAATAGGAAACTGTTCCCCATATCGACTTTATTATGTGATTATGTGTTCAGAGATTTTTGCACTGCCCCCAGGTGGTCAAAGTATCTATGGATGTGTTTTAAAAGTGATTTTAGACAAACTATTTGTCCTTGACATAATTCTCGCTCAGTGCTTGGGGTATCAGTATTCACACCTGTTAGGAAGTTTGACAGAGGAACATTTTGGCACTTAAAACAGAAGAAAGAACAAACCAGTGTGGGGTCTCGGCTAGAATGCTGCAGGGATCGTGAGGAGACATAAATAAACATCAAACAAAAATGAGATTTACCTGTTTGATCATTAACTTTCTCCAAGTCCTTACCTTCCAACAAGGACCGGCGCTGGAGAGGAGGAAGAGGGAGAGATTGAGAGGGGAACGAGAGCGAGAGGAATGAGAGCTGAAGGCAGAATGTCCGCTAGGAATACAAACAGTGCCTTGCCAAATACAAAAACAGGCCTCTCTCTCGTCTTTCTTTATCCTCCTATTTTATTCCCTTTGTTAGAGGAACTCGGCGTACAGGACTTCAGAGGAGGCTGCAATGAGCACATCAAAGCATGCCGACAGATTGTGGCCCAACGGACACACTCGAAGTGGGCATTAATTTCTTTGTTGAAAATGTAGAAAAGGCGAGCACAAAGTGGGGAAATGAAAGCTGTTTCTTTTCTTTTGTTATTTTTGTTTCCTTCCTGTTGTTCCGCTGTTGTTTCAGCGTCCTTTTCCTCTCAGAGTTTCCACATGTCCAGGGTGGTGAGGGTCAGGCCGGCACCTTGTTTTCGTCAGATGCTCGTTTGGGGATGTTTCCGTCCTCCCTTCTGTCTTTCTTTCTTACTTTCTTTCTCTCTCCCTTGCTCTCCCCTCTCGCCGACTCTTCTGACAAGCTCTCTTTGAGTTCAGCCCACATGGCTCTGGGCGAAAATCAATGCCCATATGTGTCTTCAGCTGCTCTACACTGGACTGATGAAGGTTAGAAGAGAGAAAGAAAGACAGATGAGCAAAATCTAGAGACTCTGAGAGTCCAGCTGATTACAGGCAAAATATTCATCAAACTGTACATCTGCTTACTGAAATAATAGGATGAATAATTAAATGAGAAATGCTCTCTTGACTTCTTTTGTTTTTTATTCCTGTCTGCCCCAGGTGCCATTTTTTGGCCCATGATTATTATCAGAGGATTCAGCCAGAGATTCATTCAGACCATCATTCAATGACCATTAGCCTTCATAGTGTGCGGCTAAGTTCACTGACCTCGAGTGGTGAATCGCACACTCGTTATTGATTGCCATCACAGTGCTTCATTGTTTGGATGTCATGGCTAGGGCTACTCACTTGTTTAATTGTTTCTCGTTGAATTGTAAAATAGTGAGTGGGAGGCAATTGAAAGAGGCTTTTAAACAGTTTGCACTTTAACAAGATACTTTAAGGGAAGGCCAAGGGAAATTAGAGGGACAGAATCTTGCTTCATCTCTTCTTCACTTCATTGTTGCACCTTCCTCAGAAACCATGACAGGCGAGCATGAATACTGAGGCCAAAATGCGCATAAGCCCTCACCATGACTTTTAAACACAAATGAACCCATTCTAAAGTTGGTTTTCGCTGTTGTTCATGACGACCTAAAGTTCAGAATTCAGGAATTCAACAGGCGTCTGAAAGCATTTTGAGCATAATATCTGCACCGCACCATCACAGGAACTGGGTGCCATTGGGCCTGGCACAGCCCCTCAGGGCAATGTTTCAGCCCGTTCTTCTTCTCACAGCAGCACACTCTCTCTGGTTTTGATGCCTTTTTTGCTCACTACGCTGACCCTTTTAGAAATTCTGCAGAGACCACAGATACTTCCTTGGACTGTAGATGCTCCCCGGATCTTTCGCTTCACGTCGACCTCTTGGCCTCTTCTCTCTGGTTTTGATCTCTCTTCCCTAGCTCCTCTGCCCCCGGAGGGTGTCAGCGCTGGCTGAAGGGGCTTCCAGGGGGCTTCAAGGGGCCTTTCAATCCTTCATCCAGGTCTTAGTGTTCAAAGACCTTGGCCAGTCATCCAGCTGCACACACACACACACACACACACACACTGACACTCAAGCTTGCACTCACATACATCAGCGCAGAAATGCACACAAACCGCACTGATAATATAAAGAGAAGAGGGGAAAGTGCGAAGAGAAAGAAGGAAGTGGTAAAGAGAAAGAGTAAGAGCTGCTCTGAATTTCAGAATAAGATCAAAAAGAACTCCTGTGAGATGTGGCCTTAGCACCATCAAAATGAGATTAAAAATGTCAAGTGAGTCCAATGTACAGTATGCGAGTGGAATATAGTCGATATTCTCCCTCCTATAAACAGAAATAAAGGGAGACACACATACTCATTTACAGTCTCCACCCACCCCCCTTCTCTCTTTCTCTACGGGGTCTCGGGGTCACATCAGAGCCAGATTAGAGTTGGTTCGAAACATTGTATAAAGCTGCAGTGTTCCCTAATTTAACACCGCCTTCTGGGACCCTAACGGTCGGAGAGCGGATGGAGAAAGCAGATGTGCCTTCCACCAGAGGAAATAGTCGCTGGCCGATCAAGCGTAAAACGCCACGGCTTAGCGACGAGTTTCGTGGCGATGTGATGGGCAGGGTAAGAGAGGTTGCAGCCGCTGCTACTCTGAGATCTATCAGGAACGTGTATCTCGACCCGCACACTGCTGGGAGGGTGATTTAGGAGGCGGCAGATTGCGGGATAGAGCAAAGAGGGGAGGGGGCATTTACATTAAAGTGTGTGCAGGCGTGCGTGCCGAAGCTGTGCGTTTTAGCGTGTGTGGGTGTACTGTATTCTCCGCCGTCCATGCAGTTAGTTGTGTGCGCGTGTTTGTGTGTCCTTCACTGGTTCAGTGGGATAACTGTGTGTGCACAAGGCTTGCGAGGCCTTATCTAGATGTCCTAGTTATCGATTGGGCGACATGGAAGATAAGAAAAGGATGAGTCCCCCCTCCCACCCATCCTCTACCACCCTTCATCCACATATCTACCATCCCAACCACTGGCCCTCCTCCCCCTGCTCTGTGTGATACAGATGAAGCGATTTAGAGCACTTTACTGGAACCTGTCGGCATCATTTGGAATAAATTTGGAACTATTATTGTGGAAGCAACTGGACTCGAGGTCTGCGCTTGTTCTGCTTTTCCATACAGCAGCTGGGATATTTTTAATGTACACAGTTTGATAGTAAATGCGTCTGGAGAGCTAGCGCCACCAGCTGGTGACCTCGACAAAACCAGTATTTGCATAGAGGTAATTAACCGAAGCATCTTCTAAAAAAACAGCAACTGAAACAGGAAGATCATAAATTGGTCTATGTAGGAATATCAACAGTAGCCAGGATAAGTTATTTTTCCACATAACACTGTTTCCTGGAGAGAAATATGGCTGCTTTGTGTTTCACTACTGTAAAATCCAAGAAGCATATCCTTACTTCACTGTTTTTCATATTACCACCCCCACCACTACAACCAGCAGCATCACATAGAGCCTGACTGAGAGTCTGTGACACTCTTGATTTTGTTAGTGATGCAAACTGAGAAAAAGTTGCATACAACTACCAACCTGTACTATCATTTCAACACCGCCTGCATCTCCTTCGTGCAGTATGCCCAGCAGCACTGCATCTCTCTATTGTGTCTCTGCATTGTGTTCCATGTCTTTATTTTATAGCTCTGAGTAAGTGAAGCTATAAGTTACTGAGTGGACACACAGGGCAAACGGGAGCATATGGAGCGCGCGGAGAGAAAAGGCCGAGCATGGGTTGGAATTTTGCCAAAGCAACTTCGAGATTGACAGACTTTCCAGTCACAGCGAAGATGTAGTTGTGAGAGTTAATTTCGACATTGAATGTGAGGTTTAAAGTGCAAATCGCTGGAAAAAAAAGAGCTATAGATTGGCAGCGGCGGCCTGTGGGATTTATTGTGAGGATGGACAGTTCATAAGAGAGCTGAGAAGGGCTCGGTCGATCGGTTGATGTTGAAGCCTTGTGGTGTGCAATCTATGAGACTGTATTGTCTGAGAAATGTTTAAATAGTTTTTTTTTAGTGAGGAATGTTTGAATAAACAATATTTACATGATTTACTGGTGCAAACAGCTCATGTCCTGTGACCAGTAGTCATTATAGTTGTCACTGGACGGAACTTAAAGCTGCACTGATGATTTTTTTATATACATATTGAAAACTCCAACCCTGCTTTGTTTTGGTTTGCTGACCTGCAACCTCAGCTCTCATTGGCTTTGGTTCTAGTACAACAAGCAGCCATTTTGGATCAAAAAGCTCCGATCAACTCATTGTACGCTACCTGTCAAACACACAGTCAAACAGCGGGCAACTGGTGGAGCATTTAGCAGCTAAAGAGACCTGTTTTTTCACAAGAATTAGCAAAAAGTAAAACAGAGCTAAAGGAAGGGGCTTATACGTCAGGTGGCTTGAAACACAACTCCAAAGAAATACATAATGAGACAGCATGAGCACATATACGTTTTAGGTTTTATTAATAAGTCAGATGTTTGGTTTACAGCCTGTTAAGCTTCCCCTAAGTGGCCAAAAAGTGCATTAATGCAGCTTTAATCCAGATAGGGTGTTTGCCAACAATGTATGGGGAACTGCTTAGCTAGAGTGATCAGTGTCTTTCATGAAAAGCTGGTTTAAATGTGAACATGTACCATTAGCTCCAAAAACAGATGTTAGCAGTAGTGATGGGAATTCCGGCTCTTTTAAGAGAGCGGTTCTTATGGCTCGGCTCACTAAAAAGAGCCGACTCTTTTGGCCCCCAAGTGGCTCCTCAGATTTTTTGTTGCTTAAATTGATTTATGACCAAAGATAATGTAAACTTTTTTTAATATTATTTTTTGGGGGGAGATTTTTGAAGCTTTATTGATAGACAGAGTGAATGGGGGTAGAGAGGAAAGAGACATGCAGCAAAGGGTCGTGAGCAGGACTCGAACTCACGCCCGCTGCTGGCGACCTGCACCTGCATGGTAACGCCTTAACTCAGCAAGCAATACAGCGGCCCAATAATGTAAACTTCTGTGTAAAATGAATTACTAATGTACAAAACATTTCAACAGAGTGCTAAAAAATATATATTTAATGTATCAAAACAAATACCATCTCAAACTGACAAAAAGATCCAGTCTCTGATTGCATGTATAATATTTATAAACTTTTAACTATTTAGAGCGAAACAACATAGAGAACACTCTGCCTTTGTATTATCAATGTAACTGAAATGCATCCAAATTTAACTGTGTTTCCTGTGTACACACTGACGTCACCACACATCATGTAGTTGACCAATCACGTGGGGCTTGAACAGAAAAGTAAATGGAAAGAAAAAAAGCAACTCTGGCTCCCAGGCAGGAGCTGGCTCTGATCGTTCAATTCAAAGAGCCGACTCTAAGAGTGATCGACACATAACTAGCTGGAAGTGTCTCCACACTGAAACAAACTGTATGCAAGTATTTTCCAAACCAGCAGCAGAGAAAATTGGTACCATACCATGTAGATAATGCACCAGTGTTATCAATACATAAAATTTTAGCTTTAGAGCCACAGATTTCTGAATTAGACTGAACATATTTATTTCAATGAGTATAGGGTAAATATGCTTAAACATGAAGGAAGTGTGGAACAACACACCAAGAATAACACCTGATGACTGTATTTGCCCATTTTTGTGCAGCTCTTTAAACTAGACTTTGACTTAAACAGTAATATTTGAGATGGATTCTATTATCTATACTGTACGTTCACATTTTACATGATGCTATTTTCCATTTGTGTACTAGATATTTTATATTCTGTTCCTGTTATTGTGCACACAATTTCAGCGCTATCTTACACTTTTACATACATTTCATGCCTTTCTAGTTTCCAGCATGGTTGCTTTGTACAGTAGATGTCTTTTTCTTTGTCTTGTGCTACCTCCCACAATACAACTTTAGTTTTCACTGTGATAAGTAAATCTATTATTTTATTCCTGGACCCTTTTTTTCCTACCTGAACAAATGCTTCTTCTGTGTTTATTCTCCATTTTGGTTAATCAAAAGGTCAAAAGGATGAGTTTGATTAATTTATTCATCATACAGACACATTACACAGAAGGAGCCATAATTTCCTTTCTTTCTTTCCCCTTTTTTTCATTTCCTTGCCTGCTCAAGCTCATAACAGGAAAACCTGTTTGTGTTTTGTAGCCTCACGCTCGACTTCACCCTCCTCCTCCTCACTAACCGCTGTCTTGTTGCTTCTGCCCGAGTGGCTCCCTCTGAATATGCCACTTGGTTGAACAATTAATTATTCTAATGATAGACCGGCACTCAGTGGTGCTTTAAACAGGGACACGGAGAAAGAGAGAGAGAGAGAGAGAGAGAGAGAGAGAGGGAATGGCACAGATACAAATAAGTGGTGTTATCCTTGAGTGTCCCGAAAGTAGGTGAGCTGGAGTCGGCGTTGATGTGTGGCATGATAGATAGATAGATAGATAGATAGATAGATAGATAGATAGATAGATAGATAGATAGATAGATAGATAGATAGATAGATAGATAGATAGATAGATAGATAGATAGATAGATAGATAGATAGATAGATAGATAGATAGATAGATAGAGTGTACATTCCCTTGTTGCAGTGCAGTGATGAAGGTTAGTCAGTCAATAGCCCAGAGCAGAATCAACTCTGGAGAAGCCTTGACCACTTGACCAGACATCAGCTCTTCGGCGCTGCCCTCAGGCCTCACACACAAAGTATCTGAGCATGCAGGCAGACACACGAACATGAACATCTCCACACACACTCACATACAATGCGCACCTTTTCCTTATCTCTGGAATATGCGTTTTTACCATCAAGTGGGTCAGATTCAACACACACACAGACATGCACACTCCTTCAAAGCCCTTTCAGATGTCTTACTAGGGCATGTGCTACTCCCAATCGCATCCTCCAAACAACTACCATCCAACCCATTTCCTTGTTCCATGCAGCCCCCGACTCCCCAATTTCACCCTGACATACCCCCAACCACCACCACCACCACACACATGTCGGTAGCACAGCTCACCCTGCAGCTCCGTGTGAACAAGACCACTGGAGCACGTTCACCACAGCTACCGCCACACGGCTCATGCTAGCCGCGTGAGCTGTTCCACTCCCGTTTCCATGCTGCTTTTGTTGTTCGCCACTTTGAGAACTCATGTCAGTCCCTATAAAAAATGGATGCCCCCTCTCCTCTTATGTCTCTTCCTCCTTCTCCATTTCCCCTCTTTCACCGCCTTCATTCCTATCAAAAAAGGGAATAATCTGCATTTCTTCCATTTACAACCCATTTCCTCTTCTTCTTCCTTTTCCTTGCTGACTTCTGTGCCGCGAGTGCCAACAGTCCCTCACTGGTGACAGGGGAGAAGGTAAAGACAGCAGGAGGAGGAGGGACAGGGAAGAGATGGTAGAGGAGAAACAGAAGGGTAGAAACAAAGGACAGAAGACAGAAAAGTGGCTGGAAATAGCAAGGAAAAAGGTGTTGCTTTAAAGTGTGTTGTCATTGTCAAGACAGTGCCAGCGTGCCAGGCGGGCAGCAGGCAGTCAGTCCTTTTGGCTTCCACAAGATAGATGCCCAGGGTTGGATTTGCATATGCTATTCAGGGCATGGCCGCACCATCTCTCTCTTTTTTTTATTGTTTTTAATCAGAGGCGAATGTCAACAGAATAAATGAAGTTGCGCAGTGAAGTGAAATTTTTATCACATCAGTGGTGGTTGGGTGGATGTGAAAGTGGGGGGGCCATGAGGAGGGGAGGGGAGGGGGTAGGATGATGATGATGCCTCCACGCATACCTCACACCCCTACCCGGCTTCACACACCCCCACCCAACACATACCCTCCACCTCCATTCATCACAGGCCATATTGAGGGAGTGAAATTCAGTGGCGGTGCCGGTAATCAATGGAAGGGCTCCATATGGCGGGGATCAAAGGTGTCACATAGTGTGTGGTTCTGCTTTATTGCCAGCCAGCACTGTTAATTGGACAACAAGATCAGAGGCAATATTAAAATCCAATTAAATTGATATGAACAGATTGCCAAGTGATGTACACTAATGTATAATTGAGTATCAAGCAAATGCGAGTGGCCCGTCTCGAGCGCCGAGCTGCTGAATAAATGATGGGCGAGCCGTAGAGGACGGAAACAAGTTTGCACATTAGCCCCCCCACCACCACCTCTTCCTCCCTCCTCCTTTCTCCTTCCCCTTCCCTGCCTCCCTTCCTCACTCCCTGGGCCCTCAGATGTGGAGGGACACAGGATTTTTTTTTTTCCGTGCCTTCTCTTTTTTTTTTTTGGAGCGGTCGTTCTTAAAGGGACATTTTTGTCCTGCATAATAAGGGCGGAGAAGTGTAAGGGTTGTCTCTGTGTGTGCGTGTGTGTGTGTGTGTGTGTGTGTGCTTCATGAGGGCAGAGGAGGAGGAGAAGGTGTAAGCTGGAGTGTGTGCGTGTGTGTGCAAAAAGAGGGGCAGGGCTGATGTGTAACATTTAAACGGCGTAATTCCATCACACGCGCCCAGCTTTAATTTGAGTTTAATAAAATCTAAATGATTTATTGCCTTTTTTGCTGGAGCTAAAGCAAGTGCATGTTGTGGTGCTTCAGCTAATCAGGCATAAACACGGACAGCCCCCGTCTCAGTGGAGAGGCGCCCCGATATGGAGTGCTCTTTAAGAAAACGAAATAAATAAGCAGATAAAGAAGGATGCTCTGACACTATTTAACAGACCAACGAGGCCTAGTCCAAGGTGACATTCCCTGATAAGGTACACTTGGACTGCAGCCCAAAATAATCAAAAGTTCATCACCACTCATTCATTTATTAATTGAATATTTTTAGCCTTGATTTAATGCGTGGAGCTGTCGTGCTAATTCGTGACATTGGGAGGCCGATAAGGAGATTTACATTTCAAATTTTAATGATATTTTGGCTCTAGCGATCATTCCCTTTTTTGGGGCTAATTATTTATTTCTGTTGTTTTGGTTGCAGTCCAGCATATGCTGTGGTTTTTTATATGCCCCCCCCTCGCCGCCCCGCCTCCCCTCTTTCTTGCATTAAGCTGGTTTCCTTAATTAAGCGGGCACGGGGCTCATTAGCTGCCATGGCGATGGGGTGGCATGATGTGCCCGTCTCAGTTCCCGCCGGCGATGCCCGGACAAAGTGCCTGGGGAGCAGGTGCTGACAAGGTCGCGGTGGCAGCGTGCCATCTGGACCGATGCTCGGGCCCCAATCGCCGCCTGGCTCTTTGTAGCTATAGCTGTGGCTAATGCCATCCACCAACAACCCTGACTCAAAGACATCAAAACAGTGCTCCGGCTCTTAGGAGATCTGTGGACTTAACAACCGCTAAAACAAAGGCGCAATAATTGGTTTTGGCGCAATCTGTCCTTCGTTTGCCACTCAGGGAGCTTTTGTGGTTATTGAGTGCGTTCCGAACAGAAGGCACATTGAAGGTTTTCTTCATTTAGTCGTGATGCACCTCCATTTGCATAACATAGATATCCATGGAAAACATTGTGCACATACATTTATGCATAGATTACTGCAATACATAGCTCTCAAGAAATAATAAACATCCCCTAGGGTCTGTATCAGTCCCCCTATGATGAACAAATTTTACATTTTTTTGGGAGATCATTCCAGATTTGTTTTATTTCAGCGTTTCTTTGTGGGATTTCTTGCAAAAACAACAACAAAAAAAAAACCCTTAAAGGTGCATTGTCATAAACAGACAGCAACAATCCTCCCCTATTGAATTTAAGTCAACAGGGTTAATTTGTCAGTTTGGAAAAAATATATACTTTTATATGAAACTGAATCTTTTCAAACAGTAACTTGACCTCTGCAACAAGAAAGAAAGCAGAACTGGTGCATCTACATACAGATTATATTAACGTTTAACGTTACAGTTACTCCAAAAAATTAGATTTCAGAACACATGATAAGTTTGTTAATGTACTTTCTTTATTGTCAGTTATTCTGCTTGTCCAAAATATGACTAATATACTTCTATTAACAAACTGTTGCACAGCATGAGAACATACAGCAGTTGACTCCAGCAGCTGACTGATGGTAAAATGTTTTAATTTTATGCAACTTCTGGCTCGTCCTTTGAGAAGGATCAGTCTTCAGTGTCCTGTTGCTACTCCAAAGCACATCTTCTCATGTGATGGAAGAGTTTGTATTGGAGACTTTAAATGCTGTATGAAGATGATGGTATAATGCTTGAAGAATCAGAAACTAAATTCCAAAATGCTTGGAATGCAATGGAGAAATACGAGAAGCAGGTAGACAGACAATGTAAGGGTGGGCAATCTGACAATCTTATGGTGTCCTTGTTTTGCTTTGCAGCCTTGCCTCATAAACCAGATCTCCATCTGCTGCAGGTTCTGGATGGAGCTGCCCTCCTGCTCTCATCAGAGCTGAACATTCTGATTCTGGAGCTGTCCATTTAAACACAACTGGAACTTTTTGATCATGTAATGTCACTATTACATCATATCCCTGTATGGGTCTGAGTTGTTGGGATGGTGAATTAAAATCTTTGCGTTAATACTTCAGTTGTTAATGAAATAAGAAGTAAAGAAATACAACATGAGTTTCACCCCCCGCCCCACCACCCCACATGGAAATCATTTTTGTGCAGTCCTTTACTGTTTTACTGTATAAATCAGATAGTACCTTACATTTTGTTGCACAAATTACAACTTGACAGTACAATACTGAGCCCAAACGGGTGAATTACAAAGACCACTGTGCCGGGTGGTAGTGGTCTGTGTGTTCTAGGGCTGTAAAATCCCATAGTTAACCTCTTGTCCAACAGCATTAAAGATGTGTTATGTTATTATACATGTATTACTGAGTAGATAAAATCAAAGTTAACATTAATCTAGAAACCCACAACGTTGTTTTTGCCTGTAATGGACATCTGGAGGAAACTGGTTTTCAAACGCCGTGACGTGCCACACAGGACTGTCTAAACTCTGACCACAAATGCTAATCACAAATGACCAAAGCCTGGGACTTGGATGTCATCCAAAGGACTCTCCTAAAATTAAGTGGATGTCAGAGAGCAAACGTTCACCACAGCGGGATGAAAAGCTTGCAATTTGTCATTTGCTTTAACCTGCTATACAATTTGTCATGAACTTTGGGTTGGTCAGGGTTTTTTAGGAATGCAGAGGAGGATTCCTGTGTCCTCCCTGACACCGGTGTGGTATCACCTCCTCTCCAGCTGAGCGGCAGATTGTCACACGGTTCTCAGACTCTGACTTATGAAGCTTCTTGTCGCACTCTATTTGAGGCGACCATTCCACTGTGGGGCTCACTGATCACAAGGCCTGCACACACATAAAGACATGTATAACCAAGAAGGAAACCCATACTTAGGCACTGGTCATCCCCCTTTCCCTCCCTCCCGACATTATTTTACAACCTCTGTGGCCTCTTTGCCAAAGGCCTTGGCTGTCATTATGCGGTCCGGTGTTTGGGTTTTGCAAGCGTTCACCCTCTGATTTGGTGAGCGGATGCTTTCTTTAAAAAACGAAGGTATAAAACGTGGTTTAATCCTCTTTGCCTAAACATAAGATGTCAGGCTCATTAAGCGTCCCCAACCTTTCAGTAAAGCACGGGCCCGAGTGCTACATATGGATGCTGAGACGTGCTCAAAGGGAGCACAGATGTTTATTTTAGAGATTTCTTGGAGGCTGGTTTGTGGTCAGCCATGTGGTGCAAGGCCATACATGAAAGGAAATGCTGGATTTGAATGCAGGAGTACCAACAAGCTCTCCGAGTCGAGGGAAAAATGCATGCATACTGTGAGAGCCTGACACACGCAGAGAGTGAAGTGCAAATATGATATGAATCACGATGCTGTGATTGTGTGATGATGCTCCTCTTTGCAAAGCACACGGAAAAGCCCAGGGAGCAGTTGTATTTCTATCTTGTTTTTAATGCATTCGTCTTGTGCGGCTTCGTGTACAGTGGATATGACCCATTTGTAACCATTACAGTTTAGCAGATAAAGTATCTGCATGTCAGTGAACCTTCTGCTTTTTCCCTTCACTTGCGAGTTTAAGACAAAATAAATCAATAATCACTTCAGAATTCATTAATTTTCTGACAGTCTGCCAACTAACCAGACAGGATACAGCACTTAGTATGTAATATTTGGTTGTATTTAAAAAAAAATGCATCAAAAACCCTTCCTGGTAATTAAAAGTACATAAGCGCTTAATGCACTTTAACCACTGATACACACGACTGTATTTATAGCCAAGTTCAACTGCTGTTTGCCTACACAGGGATAAACAGAGCAGAGTCTGAGGGATTTTCTTGAAGTCCCCTAATTTAATCCTCCAGTCCCTAATCTGCTGTGAACCCCTAAACCCTTCCGCACACAAAAGCTGACCGACATAATCTCTGGTGTAGAGAGATGGCCACTCATTCCCTCACTTCTTGGACTTCAAGCGGAGAAAAATCGCTGCTGCATTTCTTACCATGCACATTTTACATATTCATCATTATCCTCCATTTTTCATCTGGTTGTCAGTCATCCCTTCATCCGCTGTCCATCCTCTCCTTTGCTCCCACTACGCCAAGAGAAGGAATGAACTTTAGGCATCCAAAATAGGTACGACTCACACAAATCGATGGTAAAGTGGGCGAAGGAGAAGAAAGCACTTGACCTGACGTGAGCGGCTGCAGTTCTGCTTTGCTACAGAACCATCAGAGGCCTGTATTTTCCTGTCACACCGTTTCCCTGCAGCACATACAATAAGAATTAAAATGGCAGAAAGGGGCAGCCTTGACAAGCTTGACTCCTACCCGCCCCGTTACTAAAATAAACCACATTATTCGGAGAAAATCCATGATTAGGGCCAAAGGAAAAGATGGCCCCTCGGTTAGGGGGCGAATGGGTGGAAGAATGAGTGGTGGAGGGAGGGAAGGCTGGTGGGTGGAGATGGACGGGTGCGGTGTAGGGTGGGGGGGGGGCACAGCAGGGGGCTAATTCTCCCCATGCCCTGCTGCAGCTGTGCCCCTGAAACTGACTGACAGATCCCTGTGCGTAGGGAGGTTTCTGCATACAGTATGTCAGAGCAGCGAGGGGCCTGCCAACTTCCTGTTACAGTTTTCACACTTTATATAGCAGACGATCCTAAGCTCCGTCTCTGGGGAGCGGCAGGGTCGCAAACACGCTTCCCCCCCGGCCAAAAGGTCATTTTAGCGCAGGCCATTTGTGAAGAGTAGTATTAAAGCTATTCCTTGCCAAGAACAAAAGGATACAATAGTTAAATGTAGACCTGAAATTAGAATTCTCCTTATGCTTTATGTAAGAAAATATGAGCAGGAGGGATACTACAGCTGAAAAAAACATCCTATTATGCAAAAAAAGGACAAAATAATTTTTGGACACATTAGTGGAAGCAGCATCGAAGCCTCGAGCCTCTGAGTGGGTGTTTCCCATGGCATTAGCTGAATGATATAATCATAGGTTTATACAATACTTTGCTCCATTTTTTAACACAACGTAACATGCCCTGGGTCGGTCAGGTGTTAAGACGCCAAACATGGACTGCAGCTTCCTGGTTTGAATCTCACTTACCTCTGTCTCATTTTATCTTATCTAATAAATGTCCATGGTATAACTAGCTATGAGCTATAGGTGACTTATGATAAGCTACCCAACAAGTCAATGCGTCAGTGTCACCGCCAGTGAAGAAGTGACGATAGCAGGTCTATTAACATCTGAAATAATCACATTTTGCTAAAGCTTCAACCGATTTTCTTCCCACTCACTTTCCTACAAATGCCAGACATGTATCAGTGTTAAAGGACACTTGGATAAATAAACCATGCAGGTTTATATGTCAAAATATATGTTTTATAGATAGTTGCAGTTTTATTTCAATCTCGTAATTTTTAATCCTCAGAATCCCAAACACATTTGGGCCCTGTCTTGCTCATTTTTCACTGCATTATAAAGTCCTGAACTTCTATGGAAACAGCATAGCTACGACCAGAAGTAAGAACCCTAAAATATCTTCTGTGCAAAATAACAAAGTTATAAAGCCATAGATCATAAAAATAAACATCAAAAGTTGAATTTCTTTCATTATTTATTTTACAAAAGGTGCAAAACCCTAGAATCAACATTTTACTGTGTGACCACGGGTGTCTCCGGCTACAAAGCTAAAAATTATTTCACAACCAAATATTTTACTGTTTACATTTTTAAACAGCCTGCAGTTCAGTCAAAAAGTCCATAGGTTTTTGACTGTTGAGTCACCACTGGATTGAGGACTGCTAAATTCTCACTTTTTAGAGAATCTGAGTGTTGCAAATGACTGGATTTTGCAGAATTTTTAAATGACAAATGTAGAATAAAGTGAATGAAATGAAATTTTAGGCTTGAACTTGGTTAAGTTTTCAGATAAAACTCAACAACACAGGAAAGTAATTCAGGGATCATTAGAAAGTTGAAAATCCACTGATTCTTTTACATTTTGTCTAGTTTGTGGATCTGATAAGTAGAGATGTTTTGCAAATTTCTTAAAGGAAAATATGCCTTTCAAACCCTCTCACAGGTTCTGGGTTTCAGAGGTTTAAGACGTATATACAATATATACGTGTGTGTGTGTGTGTGTGTATAAGAGTTGAGACACTGTCTAATAACGACACAACATGTACAAAAGAATAAGACAAAGAACAAGGTAGCATTACCTATCATGCATTAGTGATTTAAGCTAAGATAGCAAGAAGCTGTTTAGCCTAGCTGGAAAACTCACGTCGACAGCTACTCTTAACGTTAGTGTTCTTTAAATAGTCTCATACCCCTTTTCCAGCAAACTGGTTCCAGTGCTAGTTCGCTTAGCATCAGTTCTTTGTGTTTCCACCACCTAATCACTGACTCCAGGGGGTAAAAACTGGTGCTTAGCAAGCACCAACACTTTGCTGGGCCAGAGCTAAGAACAAAGTAAGTCAGGGGCTGGGGGCGGGGTTATCATGACCAACCGGAGGGAAGGGACACACAAGCGGTAATTTGTGCCCTTTTCCGCCAGGAGGCCCTTGGTCCGATCACAGATGTATTGGAATGACTTTCAGGGACACACAGAAGTTTTGCACACACTGTTTCACTGAAATCCGGTACAATCGTGTCCCACTAGTAGCGCAGTCAGGCTACCTCCACCTCGCAAACAGCCTTAAGACCATCTGTAAAGACAGAGATATTATCATCAACTTATTGCCTTTGTTTAACTGCTATGTAATGGATGCAAGTGTAGCCGTGTTACGGTGATGCAATGGCGTAGCTCCAACTTGGCTCCTTGCCAATGGAAAAGCAAACAGGTTCTTAGGAGGAACGAGATTTGAACCAACTAAGCACCAGAACTAGCACCTGGTTCTTCTTGGTGGAAAAGGGGTAACAGAGGGACATCCACAGCATCAGTTCATACTTAATTAACTAGTAGTTTGACTGTTGGATTTAATGACGTTTAGATGTGTTTTAGCACCCAGTGGCACAGTTATTATGCTAACTAAAGTACCAGTACTGATAGTTTCCATTTTAACCCACTGATGAAGTAACTGCAGAAAAATGTAATACTTAAGGATCCAAATTAAGGTCACAATTTTCACCAAATAAGTGACAAAATAACATACATGAATATATGTTTTCTGGAATATAAATCAAGTTCAAGTGGACTTAGTTCAATGAGGAATTCCCCTTTAACTGTTGTGCTTTTTTTCCTTAGTATTTTTTATGCCAACTTGTAGTTTTTCTATAAAACTTCACACAGACTCTTGTTAATCTGATCTGACATATTGACCAGTAAGGTTGCAAAAGTTAATTACTCAGTTGCTTGACCATAAAGCTACTGTTAAGACTTGTATTTAACAGCTGAGTTACAAAAACTCTACTTTGGTGGAATAATACAGCTGTTAACGTTTAATTCTACTGTGCAATTTGTGGTACATTAATTTGATTGAGACACACCTCACAGTTTGGATGCGGATGTTCAGAGGCTGTCAATGACGACTAACAATTCCATTGATAAAGATACGGTCATTTTTTAACCTCCTCTCATTAAAATGTGTAAAACTGCACACAAAACAGCACAGAGCAAAAAGAAAATGTCCAAAACATTCCAATTATGTCTGAAGAAAACCATGAAGGAAAAAAAAATGCTGACTCTTAATAGAGAAATAATAGTACTGTGACCTTGATGGGAACATGCTCCTATAGGGGCACTAGGGGCCAAAAGAAGAGCCTGTGTGGGCATTTAAAACAGGAAGACATGAAACGCTGCACTGTCAGAGCGGGTGCCCCTCCTGTGGCGGGACCCTAAGCACAGTAACCTTATATCAAAGCCTGGCATGTAGCAGAGCAGCCAGGGAGAAGCACATTAATTATTGAGGAGCATACGGTAACAAGCTGTGAGCGCCGGCGACGGCCTATTGTAAGGAAGACTAGCACCCCATGTCCGATTATCTATTGTTAACCTAGTTTTTTCTCGTCTGCGAGCTCGCTGGCTATGAGAGGGAGAGAGATATCCGCTATCATTCTCTCTCTCTCAGCTCCCATACAAACACACGGGTTAGGGTACGATCGGTAGGAGAATGTTTACTTTGGCCTTCTTTTATACTCAAGCACAAACATAATATCCAACACACTCCTTCTCAGACACACAGTTGGATGGCTCAAAGGGCAAGTTATTGGCTCAAACAGCGGAATAACATGTCAGCCTCGGGGGATTTGACAGAGGTACCTGCTAGTGCAAAAATGCCGTTTGCAACAGTTCTCTGTACTTCACTTTGCCTTCCTCTTTGAAAGCTGACATGCTGCTGGCTGCTGTTCACTACCCTCGCTGAGAACCTGGAGGGGAGACTGTCCATGGATAATCAAACAAATGTATTAGCTTTATGCTCTTGGGTGTTTGTGGCAGCCACTATATTATTTAAATCAGACAGGAGTAGCTGGTTATCAAACCACCAAACCTTTGATTAGTCAACAGCCCGTTTTACTTCCTGAGCCACAGCCGCCTCGGTGTGAAAGGTGACACTAGCAGTGATGAACCTACAGAGAATAATCACCCCTCGGCTTTGCAGGGCTTTATATTGAGTTTCAGCTCATTGTTTAGCTGTCTGATCTGCAACTTCACTGTTTTGGTTCACTGCCGCTCTCATTAAGATGATTTTAGATGCAACAGGCAGCCTAAAACACTAGAACAGATAGACTCAGTTGGAAACCAACTTATGAACCAGCAGTGGTAGTTATTTGTAGATTTAGTCCTAGAAGTTGTTTTGAATTTTAGTTATTGTTAGTTGACAAATGTTTTTGACGTTTCATTTATACAGGTTAGATCAGGTTAGAATCTACTTGACCACCAGTTTTGGATGTTATCAGTCTTTTAAATGGCTGCTGTGGGCCAGCAGGGACCTCCTCCACCTTCTAGTGGATTCACGTCGCTTTTCCACCAAGAAGAACCAGGTGCTAGTTCGGTGCTGGTGCTTGTGCTGGTGTTTAGTTGGTCAAATCCGGTTCCTCCTAAGAACCGGTTTGCTTTTCCATTGGCAAGGAGTCAAGTTGGAGCCACGCCATTGCGTCACCGTAAAATGACCATGCTTGCATCCATTACATAGCAGTTAAACAAACACAATAAGTTGATGATAATATCTATGTTTATCTCTATAGATGGTCTTAAGGCTGGTTGCAAGGTGGAGTTTACCTGTTGCCTGGGAACATTTGCGACCGTGGTACTGGTGGGACACAACTGTACCAGATTTCAGCGCGCAACAGTTTGTGCAAAAAACTTCCGTGTGTCACGGGAGTCATTCCAATACATCTGTGATTGGACCGGGGACATCCTGGCAAAAAAGGACACAAATTACAGCTTGTGTGTCCATTTCCATCGTTGATCGTTGGTCTTTTTCCTGTTCAAACTTCGCGGGCTGTCTGGAAAGTTGTGATGGTTTATTGCATGATTGTGGGTGGTAACTGCAGTCGCTACAAGGCACCATCTAACTATCCACGCTGTGAGGGAAAACCAACAAACTATGAATAAACAAATATTTTGGATTAATTATGAGCATTTTCTTTTACTATTTTCCCCCTGAACTGAGAATCAAACCGTATCGAACCGTGACTTCTGTACCAACATGCGTACCGAACCCTGATTTTTGTGATACAACCCTAATTATCGCTGTATTCAAAAGCTGTGGATGTGCTATTTTGCACTTCCAAAGAGGTACAGAAGTCCAGTTTTGGACAATTAACGGGATGGAGGAGGTGTCTGAAGTCTGCAGACTTCCACTTAGAAGATTTGAGTTCAAGTTCTGTCTCAGCCCATAGTTAAAGTTTTATCTTTTTACTTCATTTTGAGTTTCGCTGTCACTCACTGCTTGTCAGTCTGTGTTTACCTACATTTTCACTGAGTAATTAGTTAATTATTAATGAGGTTTAGAAAAGTATCATGGTTTGGGTTAGCATTCATACCTGTGGCTTCATTTACCACATGTTTTGTACGTATCCAGGGTGATGACTTCATCACAGATTTTTCTTGTACTTATTCACTCGACTGCAAGAGGTCGCTGACGTTATCAAGGTTACTTTCTGTTTATCAGTGATCACCACTGATGATAACACGCCCACTGAGCCCACTACAAGACGGAGGAGGTCCCTATTGACCCATATGAATGGGACTGATGTGTGATGACAATGGCCGTTTAATGGGCAGATAACATCCGAAATGCGTGAGTTGACTGCTCTTAATGTAGAAGATCTTCTCCAAACTTAACCATAGAAGGACTGGTTATGTGGTCAGGAAAACAAAAATTACAGTACTGTATGGGGCCATAAGTTTAATGAACCATTACCGCCCTGTTTTACAGTGACAGTCCGACAGATAATGTCAAAAAATTATTCAGGACGAAAAGCACGAGCTGCCAGCAACTAGCAACATCCCTTTGTCTAGAGGTGCTTCCACACTTGGTACTAAGACTAAAGTCCAGTGCATTTGCTAAGTATAAATGTTAAGTGCTGTGTGACAATCCGCACCTAGATCCTTTTGGAAGAGATGTCTCCAGATCAGGGGTACTTGGGTGTGGTTCACATCTGGTGTGAAAACCTGGCAATGTTAGTATCAGGAAATGTACCATTGATGTGGAAATAACACCAACATTTCTCAGTTGTCTGTTACTGTACAAACAAAGTAAGAATGTCCATGATGAAGGATGGACTCACTGTGAAATTGAATGTTTTCTAGATATGTAGTACACTATATATGCAATGTTTGGTGGATGATAAAGTGCGACGTGAATGATTGAGCTGTGGCTTGATTGTACCTGTCTGGAAGCACCCACAGCTCCTTTTTCAGTGTAGTCTGCTTTGAATAAGTATGGCCGAGCAGCAAAGTGAAATGACTTGCACCTGTCTTCATAATAGTCGGTTTTGAGTTTCTAGAGAGTCAGCGTCTCTCAAGTAAACAAACCATTGTGCACAGATGAATATACTGATAATTAGGTCAGCTGGCAAGTGTCCCCCGGATGGATATCCATTCCAGGTGCCAGGTTTCTGTGTTTCTGTTTTCTGTTATTTAAAATCACTTTGTTCCCCAAATCTCTACAACATAGGTGGAGGGTGCAAATTTAGTTGAACCCATAGAGCTACAGTATCCACATTAATGGGAAATATGGCAGGTTAAACAAATATGGAATTATCCTTATTGTATTGAGTGTAAAAGTATGTAATGCAGATGTCGCACACTATTTTTAATGGAGAAATGAAGATTCTACTGCTGGAGCTGATTGGACTGGATTGAATTGGTGTGCAACATAAAACTTAACAAATCCAATCAACCTCAAAAAGGTTAAAAAAAAAATCATCAACTCAGGAAAGCAAGAAATACTCTGAAGACATTCAAAATGCTTATAAGAAATGCAACAAATCCAGTGTGTTGCATGCAAAAAATATTGAAGTTCTCATTAAATGTAGTGGAGTTCAAACTGCAATATTTTGTAATGTAGTGAAGCATTAAGGGTGAATCAAAAATATCAAATATTATAGTTTGCACCACTGCCACTGTCTATTTCAGGTCTTACACATATTTCAATGCCGACATAACCGGACAAGATCCGAGCCTTGGGAGATATTTAAAAATCCAAGTGTTAGCGAGGAGAATGGCAGAAGTGGCCACAGATCTACAACAGTTATGTGATGTCTGATAGCCGTTTGTATCAAGGCCGAGAAGTGAATCACTTGCTGAAAATAGTCCCAGGTTGGTGTTATTGAAACTTCATCGTCACCGTTCGGCGTTCATGGTCAAATAGAGTGAGCCGCTTGCTTTATCAACGCTCAGCAATGCCTTTCGTCCTAATGTCACTTTTTTTTTTATTCGCTACAGAATTTCGTAGACAAGACTCGGCAGTCATAGCGCTGAGATACAGTCAGAACAACCAAGTGTGAGTCAGACTGAAGGAGCGGAACAAACTTCAGTAGCTGATATTATTCTCTAACATGAATATTTAACTGGAATTTATTATTATTATTATTATTAGCCATAATTAATAATAGCAAGTTAGTGCTTGTTGTGAGTTCATGTAAGCATGCAGAATGAGTGCCAAAAAGAGTTTCAACAAAGGAAAAAAAGTTGAGAACTTAAACCCTGGAGAGAGCTAGATGGCCAGTTAAAGATTCTGACTATAAATCCTCTTGTGCTCTCTGAACACACACACACTCACACACACACACTCACTTGGGTTTGCTTGTAAAAGAGAATGAACTCAGCAGGTCGGACCAGTCTTGACCGCCCTTTGATCACAGAGTGGTTTGTTTCCTCAAGCCCGTGACCTCTGACCCCTGTTGCAGAAAGGTCGAGTGCCTCTTCAGCTCGGCGCTAATGACCCATTTAACACCCTTCAGCTGTGTTAGTGTGTGGCATGCCTCCTCCGTATGTGTGTGCGAGACAGAGCGCGCCGTTGTTAAGCACTTCAGCCAACACTTCAACAACATGTAACCTCAGACTTAACAGCACAAAATGACAGCTGACATGGGCACTTTTATGAATTTTTCACTCACGTTTGACAGGCGCTGAACGCGAGCATGACAAGCATGGAGGAGAGTCACACACGTCTCTGATAATGTCATGGTTGTCCTGTCGCACGGCAGCCACCGCCTCATACAGGGAGAGCGGGAAAAACGCCAATAAACCACAACTTTTCCAGCGCTTCCAACTTCGCACGAACCAATTTATGTCCCCTCCGCCCCACTGCCTCCTCTTTTTTTTATTTATTTTTAATACCACATTAAAAGGGATTTTATTAATTAGATAGAAGGAGCCCGAGTGTCACACATTCCGAATGTGTTTCGCATTTGATGTGACTTCTGTTAAAAAGGAGCATTCCCACATGTCGCAAATCCCCGCTGCCGCTCCGCCTAAAAAACAACGGCACACAACAAAACAACAAAAACAGCCACTGAGTCAAAGTGGATCCCTCTCAGTAGGGGCCGGGGCCAGAGTCCCCTTTCAAGTACAGTTGCTACAATTATCTTCAAAGCCAAGCTGAGCGGGAACCTTTGTTTTCCTCCCAATCCGCACGGCTTGAACCTGACCCTGTTTCTTCAAGCCTGGTGGAGGATAACATGTTCCTACAGTTTGATAGCAAGAGTACATTTTCTTATGACTTATTCATCTTTTTTTCCTCTCTCCAGCTCCTTAATTTATAATTCATTTGATCTAAAATTTCATTAATTTTCTAAAATGTTCCAATTGGGGCCTTGCTGGGCCCGGGCGAAGGGGTTTTTTCTTTGTCCAACCCTCTTTTGTAGTCGGCTATTATTCTTTTATGTAGCAGCCTTGTAGAGGTTATCGTCTTCTGAGGGCAAACAGCGCTCGCTGGAAAAGTTTTAATCAGCTTTAATGAGTGGGGTCAGTGCTGGAACCAGAGAGGGAGAGAGACACACTCAGAAACTGGGAAAGGGAGTGAGAGGGAAAGATAGTCGGCCTCTGAAACGTGTGGACATTTTTATCTTTTTTACATTTTCCATCTCTCTCATTTGCACTTTCCCTTTTTTTTTTGCCTGTCCTTCTTCTGATAGCCAGATTTAGCTCAAATTGCAGTGGCATCTTAGGCATGGGAACAGATTATAGATAATGAAGGAGAAATTCATTTTGGGCACGCACTATCTTCAAAGCATCATTCCAGTCAGACACTGTAAGGCGGCAATTAGAAGGTGAAAGTTAATTTTTAAAGTCGTCCATCAATAACCATCAAAATATTTCAAACACGCCGGTGACAAGGGACCCTTAAATGCCTTAAATTGCTCAACAATGATAAAGCGAGTTTAGTCTTACTGCTTCGACAATCCCTGGCTTTCTATCATTCCTTGAAATCCTCAGATATCCCTCTTTCACCCTCTCCTCTTTAAGTTACCTCGCCTTTCTCCACTCTGTCTTTATCAAATGTTACCGGCCTTTCTACTGGCTTTAGCCTTGGACTCTAATCTTCCTCCAGGTGATAGTCTAAGCCATTCCATTATTAGCATTTTACAGCCAAGGCCGGTTCGCTCATCATGACATCGTCTCTGTCTCTTCTTAGGCCACATTGTGAAGATATGACATGCCTCGTTTAGATGTGAGGCCACTGAAATACTAACGGTTTCACTGAGAGTTTTTACACGTGCACTGACGTGACCTTTGAAAAGTTGAGATTCTCAGGTCAGTTCATCCGTCACTAGAAACTATCCACTGAGTTCTTTACCAGAAGTGTTTTACATCAGATTTCTAGACTGAATAAGGTGTTGACATGGTGACATCATTATTCAAACAGCATCAGAACGAAAAGGGACCCTTAAATGCCCTAAATTAAAGGCGCAGTAAAGAAAACTGTGCAATAAGAGGCTTAGCATGATTGTATGGGTTTTCATGTACATTAGTTTGTTGTGATCACCACTGCCTAATAATTTGTTGGTCCTCAAATAAGCTCCGGCCCACAGAAGCAGGAAGCCCTGTAGTATCTGCACCACGACATGAGCAACAGATCCCTGGAAGGGACTCCTCCAGGCCAAGGCCATTTCTCCCACATTTTGACGTCAGAAACTAACCATCACACGCAGACTAATGTATCCCTGACCTTCACATGCATGATTGTTTCAAGACAGTTGGTTCCTCAGTTTAAGATAGGGTGTCAGTAAGATGTCAGTCCACTACGAGTGAAAGGTTTCATGGAACTTTAGAGCTTTTGAATGATGTGACTTGTTCAGGATGTTTGTAGTCTGCATGATGTGGACGGATGCAAAATGTGCAAAGCCTTGTACAGTAGGTCAGAAACATCTAATAGTTCATTGCATGAGAGAAATAAGCAGGGTGCACATACAAGGCTCTCTATAAACCGTGGCTTTAAATATAAACTTTGATGTATGCATTAGTGAAGTGTACTTAAGAGACATAGGTACTGTACTTTATGGATGTTTGTGCAGCTAATCTTGTGTATTAATTACTGCTGATATCTACTTCCATTATTTTGATTTTGTGGTTGCTTTCTGTGCTGGTTCATCCTACGTTTCTGTGATATCTCTGCAAAGCGTCCCATGTCTTAAGACCTTGGGACTACAGTTGTGAGCTGTGTTTTCTATTTTTACTAGCATGAAGTAGCACAGGTGTGCTCTATTTAATGTTGGGAGATTACAGTAGCTTTTATCAAATATTTGCCCTGGTGAAGGTCTGGCCAACAAAAGCTTGGCTTTTTGATGAAATACCTGAATTTGATGTAAGTGAGGAGGACATTCCTTTCCCGAAAGGTAATGTTGTGGCCTTTGTGCACCTTTGCGTTGTGTCATGAACACGATGATCTTCTGGAGACCAGTCATGGCTGGGATCACGACCATGGTCACATTACTATGCAACTGAAAACTGATCAAAGAGCCAACTGAACCAAAACTTTCCTTTGGTTGAAAGAGGATTCTGCAGTTTGAGGTTCACAGTCACAACAGAGAAATGTTTTCTCCGTCTGTTGAATCTCAGTTGCAGACTGGAGCAGTGGTCAATTCTTCACAATAGATGTTAGATCCCAATATGAAATCCCACCTTCCTCAGCTCACCTCTTTCACACCATGAGGCCACAAAGCTCCATTGATCTTCCTCTTGCAAGCATTACTATGTTTTCCTCCCTTGTATGCCAAGGGAAAAGGTTAGTGTGTGTGTGTGTGTGTGTGTGTGTGTGTGTGTGTGTGTGTGTGTGTGTGTGTGTGTGTGTGTGTGTGTGAGAGTGTGTGTGTGTGTGTGTGAATATGCTTGTGCCCATATCTCCATCATCCCTATTATCTCTTTCCCCACATATCCAAATGTCACTACATCTTTCTTGCAAATGTCTTCCTGTGTGCGTGATTTGTGAATGCATGTGTGTCTTCTCTGCATGCATATGTGTAGGTGAGTGTCTGCTTTTCATTCTTTGTCTATGCATGTACATACGTGTGTGCTGAATTTATCACTGCTCGAGTGTGTTAACTTTGCGTGTGTGTGTGTGACCAGATCGTGATACAGGCTAGCCTCACTGCGCTCCCAGTGGAGCCGGAGCCCGAGCTCAGAGGGCCGGCGCTTAGCCCTGGTGTCGATAAGCGGCCGCTCTTCAAAGAGCGCTGAGGAAAAACGGCTCGGCCCTGTCAAAGCCGGACAAATTCCCTGCTAACACCCTGAGCCTGGCTGCTCGAACAGTTCAAAGAGCGAGAGGGAGAAAAGCCAGGAATTGAAGGGAAAGGGGCGGGTGGGTATATAGTGGAAATATATGTATATATATAACATCAGCTGGTCGTTTTGAGGTGAAGTCCAGGTGGACACGGTGCACTGGGGCCACGGCAGCTGTAATTCTCCTAGGTTTTGTTTATGGGCTTCATCACTTCAAAGGTCTTTTGAATTGCACATCTTGTGAAGAGATATAATGTAATCAAGCAAATGATAGAAGTAGTTTCACTTCTGTTGAATATAACGGTCTGGCTGCACCACACTGTCATTCTGCTAAATGGGGAAAAAAATTTCTCCGGCTTGTTTGAATCTTTTTAAACCAATCACAGCTGTCATGGGCGGGGCTAAGCAAAGGATGCATCATCAGTGTTCACTTAAAATAGTGACGGGTGAAATTGTTGTGATGGAATATGCAAGAGACGCCCAGTAAGTATAATAAAAATGACTGAACTTATGTTCTGCATGTTAATATGGACAGGAAACAGGATTTTAGTCAACAGGTTAGTGGATCAACGATTTCCTTATTAGTTATAAATAAGTTAATATGTAATAAACATGGGCATAATAAACACAACAAAATAAAGCTGTCCACACATGTAAGTGTTCATTCATGTCAAGTATGAGAGAAAGATCTTAACTTTAAATCTAACTTATATGTTAATGACATATCATTTAATAGCATTGAGTAGAAGACTTTAATTTTATTGCTGAGGCCTTTGAGTTTGCATGTTCTCACCATGCCTGAGTGAGTTTTCACAAGGTTTTTTTTCCAGGTTCTCTGGCTTCCTCACACAGTCCAAATGAATCTGTGGTTCTAAGTTGGCCATCGTCTGAATGTGCTTGGTCGTCTGTTTCTGTGTGTTGGCCCTGTGATGAACTGGCCACCAGTCAGCTCTCGCCCCACATCAGACAGCCGTGACCCTCTGCAGGATGAAGCAGGTCCATCTAGTGGATGCATATTGTTTATCAGTATAAAGTGTGTTTACAATGGAGGGAAATCTTTGTTTTTGCTGCTGTCGGCATCACAACAATGAAACAAAAGTAGAGGCTGGCATTAGCTCTTACTTCATTCTATTTATATGCAAATAGCATATGGGATAAAGACTTTTATAAAGACTCATACAGTAGTTATATAGACAGTGAATTTTCACTACTGTTATTTATCACCACATACAGAAAGAGAAAAACAGTTAGCTTAGATTTATTTTATTTATTTAATTAATTTAGTTCTAAGAAAAGTTAATTGTGTCTGCAGTATAAGAGTTGCACAGGATTCCTGAACGCAGAACAACATTTGGCAGCTCAGCGTTCTCATGTGTGGCCATCAGACAGTGACATATGTTACCAACAGAGCTGATCATGTGTACAAACGATCACACTTTTTCCACATAAGGCCAAATAATGGCTTCTTTTAAATCAAAGCTGCTCCCGCAATGTAATATAATTGTGTGCATGTGAGACTGTATTTGCTGAGGAGTGTTTACGGACGGATGAATTTTTTGCTGCTTGGGGAAATTTATTTATTAATGTAGTGTTTTTTTACTAGTTTGAATCTATGTTTGTTATAACATCAGCTTGCCCACGGATTACAGGTGGAAATTAGCATTAGTGCTACAACCTGGTCCAATGCATCTCTCCTTTCTGAGGTTAATGTATATTGTACACTGTCCATGTCCAAATAAAAATAAATAAATAATGACATCAATTTAAGTTGTAAGTTGACTGATTTGTTGCTACAGCACCACAAGAGCTTCTATCAATAGGTTTTGTGTGTTCTTGTCAATGTGTTTTGTGTAATGTAGATGAAATGAGGTGTGTTTTGTAGCTGGAATCATCGCACTGGAAGATATACAAACAAGTATGAGCAATGAAACAGCCCAGTGTAATAGAGGGAGTTCCACTATGCGCTGCTCCAACAGTATTATAGCAGCTCCAGCCTTCGCTCACATTACCGCCAGTCTTGTCTGAACTCCCAGCGGTGTGTTTCAGTAGCTGCCAGTCTGCTGCCCGCCTGCCTTCGGGAGACGATTTACTCCAGAAACACCAAAATGACCAGCAAAGCCTCGCCTGGTGGAACAAAGGAACATATGATGTGCAAGAAGTTGTACAAAAAAAGAAGAAGAGGGGATGAAAAAAGCGTGGCCTCAGCAAGTCCACTTTTTTTTTTTAGAGTTGGCATTAATTTGTTCTCGAGAACAACAAACGGTTCTCAGACGCTCTTGTGAGGATTTTATTTTTTTTCTTTTATCTGCCTCTCAGACATTAATTATATATTTATATATAGAATATGCAAAAAAGAGCTGAGGAATGCTGGGGAAGGCAAACTGATTAAAAATTAAACAATGCAGAAAATCACTCTGTTACCTAAAGGGATGCTACAGTACATCTCTCCAGTTTTTTTTTATCTTTATCTTTACTCCCTCTCTCCCTTGCCGCTTTCATTTGTTTTGTTTTTTTCTTTTCCTTTTTTTTCTTTTTTCTTTTTTTTTGGTTGGAGATTTCTTTAAAGCTGTCTGCTCCGCAGGCACGCATGCTTCCCAGCCCACAGACAGCGGCAGAGTGTGTGTTCTGCATATGCCCGTCTGTGTGTGTGTGTGTGTGTGTGTGTGTGTGTGCGCGCTGCAGCATCCAGGCTATTTGTCATGGCGTAGGCTGTTTGCTGGGTCAATCCAGATAAACTAATGTGTCAGTGCAACGGGGCTCCGCCGCTGACCAGAGCGCCTGCAATATGCAAAGACTTTGAATTATTTCTCTGCCCCGTGGCTCCCTCGCCGAACACCATGCAAAAAGTAGAGAGAGAGGAAGAAGGGGTGGTGGGGGATGAGAGAACACGACCGGGGAATAAGCAGGGACAGAGAGGGGAAAGAAACGTGAGATATTGGAGGGCAGTTGGAAAAAAAAAGAGAGAGAGAGAGAGAGGATTTGGGAATGGTGAAGAAGGAGGGAGTTGCCAACGAGCAGAGGAGGAGGAGAAGAAGGAAAACAGGGAGAAAGAGATAGAGTGAAGGAGAAACAGACAAGGAAAAAAAATGGAGGTGGGGGCCAGTTTGTTCCGAGTGTTTGCCCTCGGGGAGAGCATTAGCCAGCCTTTGAAGAAAGACAGAGAGGCTTAAGAGGCAGCATTGAGACGCACAAGGTCACAGGGTTGCTGGTCACACAGATGACTGTGTGCATGCGTGTGTGTGTGTGTGTGTGTGTGAGAGAGAGAGAGAGAGAGAGAGAGAGAGAGAGAGATTGGGCAACTGTGTGTGTATGTACCTATTGATGACCTACAGTGTTTCTTCTAAGTTGTACATCAAAGTCCAGAAGCAAGAAACACAGGCACACAACACATTCTACAGCTTCTGTTCAGAGTTTCCAGCCACACTTGAAAGCAGCATCGTGCACGTGTTGATGTGTGCTGTTAGACCCACACACAGTCATATATAGTACACTTGTGTTGATATCATGGTGGCTGAAAAATGGGATTCTGATTAGCTGAAAGGTGTCAACTGACAGTGTTCCTTTGCAATTCTAAATAATTGTGCCTCAGCTCAAGGTAGGTAGGTCTGCTTTAAGCCATGTTAGTACTGTTTCCATAGAGTTGCTGGACTTCATATCGCAGTGAAAAATGAGTCTTCAGTGACTAAAAAAGTGACAGGAGCAAAAAATGCCCAGAAAGTGGTTGGAGTTCAAAAGGTCAGCTACTATGACCATGTCCATCCATCCATTTTCTGTTCACCATTTTATCCCCATGAGTGTCACAGGTGGCAGAAGGCAGGGTACGCTCACGCTTAATTTAAAATCACCAGTCACCTATCAGGCATGTCGGTGGACTGTGGGAGGAAACATGCAAACTCCACACAGAAAGACCCCCAAGCTGAGAGTCGACCCAGGGCCTTGTAGTCTAGAACAGCTGAGAGCGGACCGTGCTAGCCAGCTTATGTCTTAACCTGACTACAGTGATGCCATCGTAAGTGACTGAAAGCAAAACAAAAAAGGGATGAGGAAGAACAGCCAACAGTATTCTTAGATGCTCCTGTAAGTACACTCCTAAAGTGCTGCACCACAGGCTGATAAAATCTTTCTTTGTTCAAACACTGGGATAAATCCCTTCGTGGATTTTCCCACTTCACACAGCCATACGGTCCCATACATCCCAGCTGCTCTCCCCACTGTTTGCACCAGGTAACCGACTTCTTGTTTCTCTTTACGCATGACTTTCAACTGATTAGAGTAAAACATTTCTACCTTTACTTGTTCTCACACAATGAATGAGCCACACAACAGATTTCTCTTCACTGGGAACAAGACTGAAAATACCGTTTTGAGCAGGAGATTCATTTGAATCCATTTGAGACGTGTAATCTACACTCATGAAATGTGTGGAGCATTCTCTTCCTGTGATGCTTGAGTGAAATGGAAAGTAAACTGTGTGAGGTACAGCCAGAAACTGTAAAGAGTAAAGTGAAATATGTGCAACTGTGATTGCAGCATCATTGTTTCTGCAACGTTAAAATGCCGTTTGTCAGAAATGCATCAGATCGTTTTAAGGAAACTGTGATGCGAACAAGCAGATGGTAGAATGATTTTCTGACGTACAGTAACAATCGTATTGCCAGTCGAGATTATCAGTAGTGGATGATTCTGCAGAACTCTGGATTTTATATTAAATGTTTGACCAATTTTCACTTTATTTTTACAGCAACTACAGTTCAGGCAAGAGCAGGAAACGAATGAAGGCAAACTAAACCAGCTAACAATCAAGTCATCACTCAAGCCCTCGGCTATACTTTCACTTGAAAAACATCCACATTTAGATGGTAACACAGACCACAATTAACAACCTTGGGCTCTTTGGATAAAAGACAAAAAAGAAGAATTTCAAACACAAAAACTCTCCTTGTATCACTGGACCGGAGCGAGGCTTAAAAACTCCAGCAGGAACGGATATTTTTACTTCCGCCAGTAATTCTACATGCACGGTAGTCGTAGTTGTACTTGGCAGCCTCTTCAGTGCCAGAGCCATGCTAAGCCAATTCTACAAATGGTTGCATTTTACTAACAGATACAGCCCAGTCCCAGCACAGGAACCTACAAGCTGGAAAAGACACTTAGTTACAGGAATTAGCCTTTTGTCCACAATCCAAGTTGTTTTTAAATACCTGTCTTAACTGTCTGAAATTGTTGAGGCATGACATCCTGAACTCAAGGTGAAGAAAAATTAAGTTGTCAATCCAACTACATTAAGTTACGTCAAATTTAGTTCAATATTAAATCAAGAAACGAAGAAATTTGAGTTTAAACTGCACAAAATATTAAGTTGATGCCATTCCCAACATTATTATGTCAACCCAACACATCAAAATAATGTTTGCCACTCCAGAAGGGTTATCTAAATCTGTAAGTTTGTTTTTTGTTTGTTTGTCTTTTATTTATCCTGCAACTATGCATTTAGTTAAGAGTTGGGAGTTGATCTCTTGAAAGCTTTTTAGAGTGTAATTAACAATTTGACCCTGAATTGATTCAAAGGTAATTCTTATTAAGGACAAAAAATATAATACCATTGCACCCGTACACCCAGGTGACCTACTGTTTTCATTGGTTCATCACATAAATGGTAAATGGTCTGTACTTGCATAGTGCCTTGCTACCTTAGTGCTACTCAAAGCGCTTTTCAATGTGTTTCCTATTCACCCATTCATTCACACACCAATGGCGACAGAACTTCCATGCAAGGTGTCTGGCAACCATTGGGGGCAACTTGGGGTTCAGCGTCTTGCCCAAGGACACTTCGGCATGTGGAGAGGTCGGGAATCGAACCGCCAACCTTACGATCAGTGTACAACCCCGCTGTACCACCTGAACCACAGCCGCCCACATATCAGAGAAATAAAGTGTGACTGTTTGGCTCAGTTATGCCAGATGTAGCTGACCATCTAAATGGATGAAATATGTCCCTCTATTTCAAAAAGGGAGCTTAGGAACCTAATAAAATGCTATTTGCAGTTTTCACAGGCCCGATTTTGTTTTAACAAAAGTGATTCCAAAGAAAAAGGTACATGCGGGATTATTTAGCAATTTGCACAAACCAGCACTTTAATCTCACTTTCCAGAGCACATTAGTCTAGGTTTCAAGAGTTGGTCTCAGTGCTGTGTTGAATGCTTCTCCGTCCATGGGAACACTTGGGTTTTGTTGTCATGAAATTGCCTAAAGATGGGGAACATACTGTAACAGGACAGACTATCAGCTCCAACCAAAAAATGCTGGTGCTGGCCTTCAGGAAACCACATTAGTCAAAGAACCGGCAATGCACCCCAAAGTTACTCTAACTTTGTAATCAAAATGACCTTGAAGGCATGTATTTGTGTGTACACGCCTCTGCCCCACCACTCCATCAAAACACACACAGTCCCCTAAACACACACATACACAGGGATACAGATGCTAGCGATCATTATGGTCTTCTGTTTTGTCAAACCTCAGATTGGGCCTTTTTGCCTCCAGCTGACAACCGTGTGAGGGGAGATGTGTTTTTTTTTTCTTCGCTTCATTTTTTGGCAAATGATCAGACAAGCGGCACAGTGGTGTATTAAAATGTCAGCTTAAAATGAAAATAAACAACTTAGGGGTGGAAAAAGGTTTGGAGATACCGCTAATATCAACCCCACCCCCGGACAGACTTGGTATGGCCCTGGGGCAGAGTGGAGATTGACAGGTGGGGAGGCTGGATCTTACAGCCGCAGGGGGGTTTCCCTGTTTGAACAGCAGGAGCTTTAGGTCTTTAGCATGAAAATCTGAGAATAAACAACGATAAGGCTCAAACTTCATTCTACTGCACATGTACCGTACATATATATATGTACATTTCTCACACACACACACACAAACAATACAATATAATGTATGCGTTGCAGTGTAAATGCAAACATGCAGTAACATATACAGCAATGCATTGAAAGTGTCCTAAAATTAAATCTGACACGCTTCTTTGTGCTTCTCTGAGCAAAGGCGTCAGTACCATCAAACGAAGCGCCCATTGTATCATCCAACAGCATTGGAAACCTCCTCCACCCACACCTTTCTGTTTTCTGACATCAGAGCTGGAGGGTGGATGTGGGGGCTTTTTTTTTTGGTTTGGTTTTACATTGTTTGGTCTACACCTGCCTCTCAGAACACTTTTACCTTTGGATGTGTAAGACTTTAGACTCTTGTTTGTTTGAATCATACTGAACTCTTAACCCCTACATATACAGTGTAGTAGGTTTATTGATGTGGCAGATTTCAACAGCGTCATGTCAAAAAGAAAAGGCAGTAAATATAAAATTCTGACTCAAGAGGAGATTGAGGACAAACTGCACTATCAGGACACTATAATGTAACTGCAGTGCCTTATTACAAAGCATTACACTCTATTAAACACTATTACACTCTGAGCACTTCATTAGGAACACTGTACTCATACTGAATAGGGCTTCCTTTTGCTCTTGAGCAGCCACAGTTCTTGGTGTCATGGATTCCAAAAGATGTTAGAGTCTGTCTTCTAAACTGTCTGCTCCATGTTGACATGATTTGTCACATCATTACTGCAGATTTGTCAGCTGCACATTCATGCTGCAAACAACCTCTCCTACCGCATCCCAAACATGTTCTACTAGATCAGGTAGGAAGATGCCCTGAAACTAGTTTGAGACGACTTTCACTTTGTGAAATAGTGCATTATTCTGCAGGAAACAGTCATTAGAGGATGGGAAGCTGTCAGCAACAACTCACAGACATGCTGTGCCATTCAAACCATGACTGATTGGTATTAGGGGCCCAAAGTACCAGGAAAACACTTACCACACCACTGGACCACCACCAGCATCCACCCGGACTGTTGGCACAATCAGGTTGTGTCCATGGGTTCTTACTGTTGATTCTGACCAACTGACTCATCAGGAAAAAATTGGTCTGATTGGATAAACAGAACTATAGGTGTTCCTAATAAAGTTGTGCGGGGGGGCGGCTGTGGCTCAGGTGGTTGAGTGCGTTGTCCACTGATCGCAAGGTTGGCGGTTCGATCCCCGGTCCCTCCACATGCCGAAGTGTCCTTGGGCAAGACACTGAACCCCAAGTTGCTCCCAATTGCAGGCTAGCTCTGTTACCATTTGTGTGTGAATGTGTGAATGAGAAACACATTGCAAATACCACTAAGGTAGAGAAAAGCGCTATATAAGTGCAGACCATTTACCATTTACCAAAGTTCAATTAAATTCAGTTTTATTTATATGGTGCATATTTACAACATATGTCATCTCATAGCACTTAACAGTAAGGTACGAATTAACTCAGAAGGACAGAAAACAGAAAACCCAACAATCCAAAGCTGCTTTTGGATTCCCTATGAGCAAGCAGTCAGCAATGGTGAGAAGGAACCAAAAAACCCTTGGATAGGAGGGGTCAGGGGGCCTCCGACAGAACCAGGCTCAGGGAAGGCGGCCGTCTGCCTTGACCAGTTGGGTTAGGACTGGGGATGAGGGGATAGCAGAAGAGGTTGGGGTGGGAATGGCAGGACAGCAGGTGGTGAGGTCAGCAGCGGCAGATCTGGGATGTGTAGCTCCAGATCCAGAGACATCTACTTTAGCTGTTCTGGATAAAAGCACTAATGTGAAAATAGGAATGTGTTTTTATTGAAGTTGACAGATAACCATGTAGGGCCAGCCTGTCACACAGTGTATAAGGGTGACTGAACAGAACTGCAAATACATTTTGCACTTTAACAAATTACAATTACGATTTTAGACTTGCCCGTCATCTTTACACCACAGCTGATAACTGCAGTATAGACTTGTTTTATTTGTATTGACACAAGTAAGGGATATCAAAAGTTGGTTTGTGATCATCAAACTTGATTTGATCTATAAGCTTACACTTAGCAAACTTAGACAGCCGAAACATATTATGGAACTTAACCCTCTGAACTCCAAAACCCACTGGCAGGCTTTCTTTTAATAAACTGCCAACATTACACCATTTATTAAAACATGAAACAAAACAAACCCAGAAAGAATCATAAGATAATCAACTTTCCAAAGGTCCATGAACATATCAATTTTTTTTTATCAAAATCACTTTATTCTATGTCTTTTTAAAAAAAAAAAAAAACACCCAAAACACACCATTTGCACCAGACGTTGTTAAAAACAAAACATTCTGAACAGTTACATAGCAAAGCAAGAGAGACTGAGAGGAAAAACATCCTTCAATAAAATAAATGCAGCATTGCTTAAAGGCTGTATTGAGAAGAACAGCCTGAATAGATGTTGGAAGATATATTCAGCATGGTGACATATCTTTATAAAGCTGATGTGCAGATGTGGTGTAATAAACTGTGTGTGGACAATGTAAAAATGTACGCAGTTAAATGCTTCTAGCAAAAATGATGATTTATGGGATTACAACTTCTTAATACTGCACAAAAGACATGCTAAGCTCTCTTTACTTCTAGCTTCAGTGGGGCTGCTTCCATAGAGGTGCAGGACTTTACATTGAGGTGCAAAATGAGCTCACAGTGAGTCAAAATGTGACAGAAGTGGGAAAAAAAACACGCCAAAACTGCCTGGAGCTCAGTGGGTTAAATTAAACTCACTGTGTTGTTAGTGCAACAGAAGTGTCACTAAACCAAACCTTGCTGATCTTACTTTGTGCGTCACTGTCATGCTTTCTCTTTAGCGTGCCTGAATGTTGCCTTCTGCAGCTGCTTCACAGTAAAAGCTTGCAAACAAGACAAGAGAACTAATTATTTTTTACAGTGAGGCAGCACTTAGAGTCATTTGCAGTGTACAGACATTTGCTCAACTTCTTTTTTGCACAGTAAGGTGAAGAAGCAACTTCAGATCTCCAACAAATTATGCAGTAACCAGTGTTTTGCTGTGGCATTGCTTTCTCTCTCCCACCCTCCTTGATATACCTGTGTTTGACTAATTGGCCCCCAAACTGTCACCTTTTGCTTAATCATTGCCTTTCATTATCATAACAACTACTCTAAATGTAGACTCAGATCCTGAAGAGCTGACAAACACAAAGGATGACTCTCATCAGGAAAGACACTTGAAGCGCCACCTGTACGTCCACCTTCAACTTATCAAAAACTCTCTCGAACATCCTCTCCTTCCTCAGTTTGAAGTTTCACATCCTAACCTATTAGTGCATCTGGTGCCTGCTCACTGTACCCTGCATCGCTCCCACCCTCCTATTGTATAAATATACGATTAACTAAAAAAAGACATCATTTGTTTGGCTCGGTGCGGTCCCTGAGCGTGTTGTTTTGGCCCCGTGTTCAACACGGAGAGTGTTTGTTGGCGTTAACTAGCACACGTGTCGAAAATAAACACCTCGCTCGACAACGCTCCATTAATAACACGCCTTCGCTTTGTTGCCTGCTTGTTTCTGCTGCTGCTGCGTTTTGTTACTTTGCTGTCTTACTTTCCCTGTCTTTTGTAGTGCCTGTGTGTGTACAGTAGCTTAATTGTGTGTGTGTGTGCATGTATGTGTGTGTGTGAGTGTCTGTCTATGCTGTGCACCTTGCTAGTGCTATGAATATAGAGATGTAAACAGATAGGAACCCAAACATGCGCACAGTAATCAAAAGATGATCAGATTGTACACTTGAACTGCGGAAAAGAATTGCGTGTGTGTGTGTGTGTGTGTGTGTGTGTGTGGCTTCTTGCCTTGTCCTATGTTTACCTGAGCATCACTGACCCCCATGCCTTCTGTAAAAACACTGTAACTATGAATATGTGTGAAAACCTAAGTGACAAACATCAAGTCCAACAAACGAAGGGCACTCGGGATAGAAGTTTACAGAAGTCTTTCTACATGCATCCCTAAAATTTCTCTGAGTGCACGCGTGTGTCTGAAAATCACCCACAATGTCACAAGAAACAAACACATAACCCCCACCAACCCATTGCCCCCTATGAACAACACAGGCATGCAAAAAAAACCCTTGCTTTTCATGAATATGCAAATATATCACAAAGGAGTCAGCACTTGTTTGAAGAACTGCTGCATTTGTTTCCAGCAATTAATAGCGCAAACAACTCCTCTCTCTTTGTCTGTCTCTCTCCTTCCGTCTGTCTGTCTTTCTCACTCCGCCTGTGAGTGTGGTTAGCAGAGTCCACGCGGCTCTCTCCTCACCCAGCTCCCCGGATGGATTGAGATTAGCAATGGAAATGGAAAATACATAATGCAATAATAATAATGCTAGTCAGATGGATGGATTTGGAATAACCAACTATTTAAAAATGGAAAGAAACCACATGGCCAGCTTCTGAATTGTTTATAACTTTTATCCCTCCAAAGATTATCTCCTCCTCTATTGTTTTTAAGTTAAGAAACTTCCTCTTTCACAACTTCTGAGTTAAAGCTCAGAGAGCACAAGAGTCTTCTTTCCTCTTAAAGGATGGTTCTGAACATTTACCCCTTCTACCCAAACCACATATCCCACTGTCATGTTTAAACTTTGCTATTTCAGTCACATTTTACAAAATATAAAAGTGTATTTGTCGATTTTATTCCTTCAGAATTTTTAGTGGGTCCACTTGTCTCCTTAAATTGATGAGTCCTTGCAAATACAGAGTTGTCCTGAGTGATCACCTTAATCCTGTGATGAAAAATAATGTTTCCATCCGTAGTGTTTGAGCAGTCATGGGATGGTTTGATGAAAATGATCCTGTGAATCCTATAATATGGTCTTCGCAGTCACAGATCAGTCACACCTAACACCTCTGAGAGATTCTGGATCGACCATGCTCTCCAACACCATAATCAAAACACCAAATGTAGAAATGAAGGTGTTTCATCCCCCCAGCGAGGTTCTAGAGACTTGGAGAATCAATAACAAAGAGCACTTCAGCTGTTCTGGTGGCACTTGGTGGGCCAACACTTCACAAAGACACTCTATGTTGACTTTTTCTTTGATTTGCTAGCCGTTTGTATATATTTAGCAAGTTAAACATCTTACCTTCACATATTAACATGTTAGCATTTGCTCATTCCCACCAGGTACAGCCGAAGCTTGTGGAGTGTCTTTCATTTTGAAGGTGTTTGGTCGTGTATCAAAGTATTGGACCTGATGAGGGGGTCAACTGGAAAGTCAAAGTATCACCACAGTTGTTCCATTCGAACTTGAAGCCAGTGTGGATATCTTTGCCAAACTTAATTGTAATCTATCCAAAGCTCTTGAGGGACTCAAAAGAGTAGGCTCTTCTTCACAGTGGGAGACTCCAGTAGTAGGATTCATCATTAGGAAACCATGAATGTCCTGGAATGTTGATCGCAATTTAGCACTTTTTTTTTAGACCAGCAAGTCTGACCAATATTACCATCCAGAAACCCATGAAGTGTAGCTTAAAGTGTAGCTGAGCTGTGGTTTGAAACAGGTACTGGTCCAAGTGAGCTGCAGCAGCAAATGGCATCTGTGTAAACATATTAGCAGAGTAATTGCAATAAATGTCAGCTTCTAATGGCGGCCTTGTACATCTGCATAACTATGATTAAATGGACCAATGTCTCTAAAGCATACTATATATGAAACAGCTGATACCAATCAGCCAGCACAAGTGGGACAACAGGAGCTTTATCCATTCAGGTATGTCAATGTTCTTTTGAAATTAGAGTTTGGAGGTTATACAACTGTATGCAGTGCAGGTCAAAAACACAAGTTAATATGAACAGATGCAGAATTTACTCGGATATTAGGGAAATATGCATTACTATGAGATTAAAGTGTTTATGTGAATTTGTCCATAATGCTGCAGTTCACTACCAAGAGCTTACTTTTGAGTTTTAACACCAACACTCCTTCAAATCTTAGCAGCAGTATTTAATCAGAATTCAAAACTCCGCTCCAGAGTGATGTTGTTTGTGATCTCGTCTGCATCCATCTAAATAAAACCTAGATGAACCTCATTTCCCCCTAGTTTGGACACCTCAGTCCTCATATTTTTGATAAACAGCAGAGGGGGACGAGGACGTGACCTGTCACATTTCATGAGTAAGCTGTGTGCTGAGAGAAGATGGCATCTGTCCGCCCTGCACAGGCTACTCCTCAAATATTAATAATGATAATGAGCAAAGGGCTGACCAGGGCCCGGGGTCCACAACTACCATCCCCTTATTAGAATAACCCCTGCAACTCTCTGTCACACACACACACACACACACACACACTGCACTCAAGTGAATATGCACATGAACTTGTGCACATGACAGTGTGATGGGCAATATGCACATATATGCACACGCAAATGCATTCAAGCCAACAAAGACATATTATTCAAAAGATGGATAATGTGAGAGTATGCAAACACACACACACAAATGGAATAGACATGCAAATGGGCACCCATTGGGACTCAGAGGAGGATTCCCCTCTGGCCAGAGAGCTCATACTCTCCATCAACCCGACCATCCTCACCCCCCAACCACCCCCACCCTCCTGACCCATGTCACACACAATCAGCCTTCCAGTCCAACACACGCACACTTTCCCTGTCTGTTTCCAACACACCACAACACCCCCTCTATTCGCACTGTCTCTCCCACACATCCACACACACACACATCCACATACACACACACACAGACATGGCGGGTGCCCTGCCTCACCCCTGGACCCCGTCGGTCATTAGTATGGAGGCCTGTCTGTGTTTGTTTGGCTTCTAATGGACCATTTAAATGCAGAATATTCACAGCAGACAGGGCCATCCTCGGGGACAGCGCACACTGAGGCCTGAATATGCTTCGGCTCCATTATCCTGGAGGAAGTTATCCTTATTATCATCACACAACGCCACACTGACTGGCAATGAGTTGGTGCGCTCTGGCCCTCAGCTGGCTCTCTCTGCTCTCCATGTATCGGGGAGAATGGAGGGTTGTAGGTTTGACCGCCTGAGCCCACAGCACCTGCAGTACTGCCTGCCTTCTTCGTGTTATCAGTAGTGTATGTAATAACATTAGAGATTCTATTAAGATTGCTCACAGTTTTCTTGTTGCATATACAATCATTTGCATTTACATTTTGCTCTTGTCTCCATTAACATCACTTATTTATGTCACACAAACAGGATTTGTAGATATTTTTTGATACAACAGTGATTTTAAGTGTCTTGTTTTTTACAGCATGAATCATATACTTATATATTTGACCATCATTCTTAACATACATAACATTTTAAGTATGGATGATACCATGGCCTTGCTTAAAAAAGCGTCATGTATTCAGACAATGAAAGGAAACATTGAAGTTACGATTCACTTTGTCCTAGATTAGTTAAAACATTATGACCACTCCTGCCTAATGTAGTTTTGGTACTTGCTGCCAGAACTGCTGTAACCCACCAAGGCATCAACTACATCAAAGTTTTCCATGGTAACTAGATGTTTGCAGAATATCCTTCCCTTAAGTCCTGTAAGTTGTGAGTTGGAGCCATCATGGATCAACACATCCTCCAACATCCTGTCATCAGTTCATGACTTGTCCCTCCTCAGATGACCATTGCTTGGTATTCACTGAAGAAGCACCCTACAAGCCTGGCAGTTGTGAAGCTCCTTTACCCCGGCCATTTTGCCGTGGTGATTCGACTCTTGCCGCAGTTGCTCGAGCCTTTACGCCTGCTCATTTCTCCTGCATCCAACACGTCGGCCCTGTCTTCTAAAAATGATGTTCCTACGCAATTAAATTCATTCTCAGTTATGTTTGGAGGGATATTTTGACATGTTACAAATAATATTTGACGAGAAGCTTCAAACAAACCAATGTGAAATCAATTTAAAACCAAGCCTACAAATATTCAAAAGTAGGTTTGGGGACTAAACACTAAGTGGTCTTATAATAATGATCCCAAATTGGACCAAAACCCAGTCTCCGGGCTGAGTTATGCATCCGCCTCCCCTCCAATCTCTCAACATGGACTTATGGCTCTTTCAAACTGGAGACATTATCTACTATGTCAGTTTCTTTCACAACAATAGAGAATGCAGTTTAGCTGTATAGGAATGTCATTCTGGGGATGCAGGGTTGAACACAGGACAGCCAGACCACAATAACTGATTCTTCTCCTGTCATCCAGTACATCTCAAACCTTGACATCTGCAGCTACAAGATAATCACCATTACTTGCTTCGTTTGCCAGTAGTAATCAGGGTTATTGTCTGTTACATTGAGCTGACCACTTCTTAGTCCAGGCCTATCCTATGGTATGTCCTGTAGCTGTTACATGCACTCTTCTTCAATGTAAAGAATCAAAATCCACATGGTTTTCTTTCATCCCCACTTTCATGTTTAAGACAGTCTGGCATCAGTGTTATTCACTTCACCTGCCAGTGGTTTAAATTTTGTGCTGGATTGATGTAGGGCCACTGTAGAATTTTGAGTGCCATGATGGTCAGCATACTGTTCTAGGGGATTCTCTACAAAAAAAGGCAGTAAACTAGCAAGAAATTGCTACACGCTTGTTTTTTTTCTAAGAAAGAATCCATTTATGGAGTCCTAGCTTTCAGCAAGTTCGATCCGAAGATATTGGTAAATATAGAGATCAACCCTCAGGAACCAGCCTTTTGAGGACGTAAACTTTAAGGATTACGAGAGAAGGTTTATACAGTTCAAAGGATTCACAGAAACTATGAAAAGTTAAAAAAGAGAAGATTAGATTATGCACAAACGGAGAGGAAGATCACAAAGAACCAGAGGACTAAAGTATTACCCTCCTGGGTTTTGAATGACTGTACTGATACATTTTGGTTATGGCCTTCAAAAATCGCCATCAATCAAACCCAAAATATGAGCTGAGGACTGCTTTTTATTATTCTTGGCTCCATGCAGATAAGTCTACGGATGCTGGACATAAAGTCTGACCTGGTTGTTTAACTCAACTGTGTAATGGTGTTGTCATTTGTATTTATACCAGTGGATGTTTCAGTGTGCTATGAAGCATTAGAGTGAGAGAGTAGGTGTTGCTGTCCAGTTAACTTCTGTCATAGCAGCATCTATCTTTCCCTCTGTTCTTCCCCCTGGTTAATCTTGTAAAAATGAAAGGGACTTTGGCATGAGGCTGAGCAGAGTGCCATCCTCTGCCGCCGGCGGTAGATTTGCATAATGTTTTAGAGTTTAATGTGTGTGCCTCTTAGTTGTGTGTGGGGAGGTGTTCATATAGGTATGTATGCATGTGTATCTCTGTCCATGCAAGTGTTTGTAGAGGTGAGTTAGTGCGTGCAAATGAGGTGTTGAAGTGTGCAAATATGTATGTGCATATACGTTTTCCTTCCACACGCCCTGTGTGTGTGTGTGTGTGTGTGTGTGTGTGTGTGTGTGCGTGTGCGTGTGTGTGTGGTATGTATGCACAGTGCTCTCCGGGGAGCAGCGGTGGTGGTGGAGGAGGAGGGCTGGAGGGAAGCTGCTGGCCCAGCGGGAGGCTCCAGATGTGGGGCTACTGAGCTGACAGGCCTGGGCCCCTCTGGGCGTATGTATGCCAACCACAACCTCTCTCGTTTTGCAGCAGCCCCTTCTGCGGTCTGGTTATGGTGTATGGACAGTGAAGGGAAAGAGGGAGAGAGAAAGAGAGAGAGAGGCTCTGGGTTATGAAAAATGAGTGAAGTAAAACAGGCGAAAAATAACGAGCAAAGGCAGAGAAACGACAACCAGAGAGAAGGAGAGAACGTAGTGTCCTAACATACACAAGTTTGTTAATAACCTAGTTGATATTTGTTCCTTTAGGACGCAGAAATTGAAGAATCTGCTTTATGATTGAATGGTTTAGATCCCTAGGAGCTGACACAGAGACGTTACTTTCTGTTCGTCAGTCTGTCTTCGCCAAAGCTGCTTTCCAACAACTCCAAAGCCTCCGCACCCACACGTTACATTTACATTTAAACAAACAGTTTGACATTTTAGGAAATATGCTTATTTGCTTTCCAACATGTCCTGTAAATCAAACGACAAAATACAATGTCTGTCCACACCCTCTAGACACCCTGTTTTCTGATGTTACAACGCTATGGTTAAAGTTTGGTTAGGTTTAGGGAAAGATCATGTTTTGAGTTGAAATGACTACTTTGCTAAGGTTAGGGCACGTTTGTCTTCATGGTTCCAAAAACCCCTCCAACCGAATCAGCCATATGGTTCACTTGCCCCCACCCTCTGATACGACCCACAGGAGCACACTGGCCGCAGGAGATGTGCCACAGATTGTTAATAAACTGTTAATAATCCCATTTGAAAGATAAAACTAACCTTTTATGATGTGACAATGCGATGGAAAATGTCTGGTTTGGTTTAGCCACAAAAACAGCTTGGGTAGGTTCTGGGAAAGATCAAGGTTTGGGTTAAAATAAGGACTTCATTAAGGTTAGAGGATCTTCGTCATCATGGTTACAATAATAAACCTGCGGTTAAAGCTATGGAAAGGTCATGGTCGAGAGAAACAGCACTGACAGTTTGAAACGGGAAACGAACAGCCGACTCCTGTGTTGACGTCCAATGTTTTGTTGATCATCCATCTCTGCCTTCTCTCTATGCCATATTTTTGCTCCATAGAAATGTATCTCTCTTATTTGCTCCTGTCATGACTATGATCACTAGAGGGCGCTGTCCCGACAACGTAAACATATGTAGCTTTGGGGTATTTTCCTGAAATGACTGATGTTGCCCTTCTTTTTGGGACGGTTTCTAATTTTCTAAATGAAAGTAATATGAGACGTTTTATAGTGGTCTCTTTTCTTTGTATTAAAGATTAAGCGACAGCAGGGAGGCCGTTAGCTTAGCATAAAGCCGGAAGCAGAGAATTACAATGCTAAAAACCATATGTGGTTTTGCAGGGCGAACATTTTGCAATGATATCTTGGCTAGCAACGGGCAAAAGTAGTAACTTACCTCTTGCACCCATAACTTGCATGTCCACTCCCACCAACACCCACAAACATGGAGTCAGTACAGTAATAACACACTAATATGATATTGGTGTTAATTTTCTCTTCTTACTCTCAGAAAGCTAAAAGGTATATTTCCAAAAATGTCGAAGTATTCCATTACCAGGTGTAGAACTAAAAAAACTTGCCTTTTCGATTTATAAAGCAACCAATCGGCATTTTGGAAGGATCATCTGGCTTAGCCACAGCGACTTTACGCAACCAAAACTAAGCTGAATAAAAGCCTTTCTTACTGCTAGTTTCTAGAGGCTATCTTGCAAACTAGAAAAACAGAACATGGAAATAAATAAATTCTTAGCTTACCAGAAGACTTATTCCTTTTATTTCAGTGGAGGTTAGCTGCTTGCTGCTAGCCTCTGGCGCCTTTTCCTAAACTAGTATGTCCTTATCCAGGCTCCACTGAACACACAGTTGATGTCAACCCTTTGACACTCGACTCATTCAAATCCTGGTATGACAGCAAGCAAACCGACCTCAAAAGATATCAAAGTAACAGAGCATTCGTAATGAAATTGTGTAACAACTTACAGTGTTTATGACTAAATTAAACTAATCACACTACTGTGTTCAACATTGGTGGACTGTAACAACACACCCTGACAGAAACCCATCTGTATTCCCATCACACTGTTCATCACACAGTCTTGTGTTTTTCTAAAAATAATTTTTCAGTGAAAAGCTGTTTATTCTGAATCAAGGCCCAGTAAAGGACTGTAATCCCAATAATGGCTCAGAGAATCGAAATTGGAAATGTGGGAACATACTTCAGTCCTTAAATTGTGCCCTGAGGCGAGATACCAAACCCCCAGCCTCTCCAAAATAGCTGCTCCGTCATCACCACCAGAAGCCGTGGCTTTCCTGGGCTACCCCAAACTTTAAAAGTGCCTAAGAATGTGGACATGAAATGAGGCAAAGTTGAAGAAGAGCATGATGGTTTTGGGAATTTCTCCTGAAAAGGTAAAAAGTAACAATAAAAGAAACACACACATTGGGCTGTTGTATAGCTCACTGAGTTAGGGTACTACCATGTGGGTGCAGGTCGTGCGTTCGAGTCCAGCTCATGACCCTTTGCTGCATGTCTGTCTCTCCTCTCTGTTCACCCTGTCTCTCCCTCTATCATTAAAATGGAAAAACTCCCTAAAAATTATATTTAAAAAGAAATATACACAGTAACAAGGCAGCTTGTGGAGTGAGTCCTGCATCGTAGCAGTGGTGGACTGTTTTATTGAATCAGGAGCACAGTGCAGCAGAGCAAACTGCGAACACAAAGCATTTTTTTAAACTTTTTTTTAACGGTAATAACCCCTCATAATGTTCTGTAGAGAGGCACGCTCACAAACCCATGTGTAAAAGATTGCTCCCAGACACACAAATGTACACAGTTTACAGGACTATAGGTTCACGCACAAACACACACAGATACATAAACAACTACTGTGAAAGACACACACTGCATTGTGCCTGTTGTGTACATCGCTGTGTCGAGCCTGCAGCACTTCTTCCAGTGAATGTTATCTGTTCTTATCTGTATGTGTGACTGGCCTGGTAACACTGGGCCTGCTCCATACGCCTTATCACCAGGACAGGCAGCAACCCCCCCTGGACACACACACAAATGCACATATACACAGACGTATACACACACACACACACACACAAACAGCACATACAGCCAAAGCCAGCGAAAGAAAACCTGCAACCCATCAAGGAAATGGCCATTTTGAGTTCGCACTATAAAGAAAGGTAAAACGCCGGTGATGGTGTCTTGACTGAAAAGGTTAGCTGCACTTCACTTCTGTCAGTAGGAATAAAGTGGGTGCATATCTCACATTTTGCTGGCAGTGGTCATGTCTGAGCACATTTTGCAAAGAAATGAGTGGTGCCACACTATCAGTGATGCAGTGTGAACAGGTGAGTTGACTGTGCTCTCCAGGTGGTGATCCCGGCAAACATAACCAGCCTCTTAAGGAGGAGTTATTTTCAGAAATGGATCATTTAGAAGCAGCACACTTCTCTCACTTCTCTTCATTTCATATATTTTATTAAACCTGGATTCACACCTGAATGCAAATCTGGACCAAACACATATCCCTTTTCATTAGACGAGGGTCTTACTCCACTTAATGTCGTTGCAAAATATTATTATTATTATTGCAAAAATTATTATTATTATTATTAAGGGTCAGTTTACCGAAATTCCACAGGACAATTTTCGTACATCCCTGGAGTGGCGTCTCGTCATGCAACATCCACCTCAGCTCATCTCAAAGTCTGAGATTTAACATCTGACTTGGAGGGGGTTGCATCAATCTGACAGTCGCAGCCAGAAAGCAACAAGGTTTGAACTTCTCTCTCAGGTTCCCTCATTACAACACTATTTTTTGTTACTTTTCATGTATCAGTTGCACCACTGCAAATGTCCCCTGGAAAGACTGCTCAAAACTATGCACCATTATTCCCATATTTAAATGATTATTGCGTTTTCCCCTTTTCTATAATCGCTTGCGCTTTTTTTGTCTCGCCTTCAAATGTGGTGATTCGGAACAGCTGTAAACACTTTTGCCCTCGAACATTGGCAGATGAAGTGGTTCTTTAAGAGCCACCTTGACTCAGTTGCAGAAAGAAGCTCTAGCGGAAACTATCTGCAGTGAAATCTGTGGATAGTCCTCAATAACTAAGGAACTGCTTCCTAAAAACACATCATAACTGTTGAGTTGTTTGGTTCTTCAAATGCTTTTCAAATTACTTTGAGCACCTCAGATAAAACTCAAGACAGTCCTCTCAGAACAAACAAATAGCCCATAGGTTTTGTGTTAATCAGCCTCTAGCAATCATGTGAGGCATAATCAGTCATTTGTATATGTATATGTTCAAGAGGAACCACCATCTGGTCTGTTTAGTCCAATTATGACAGGAGCAGAGGTAGAAAGTCAGGCGACTGATAGAGCCACATAGTCGATGCAGTAAGCAGAGGTAGGGGTGGACTACTGGGTTGACTAAACACTGGACTTTAAAGGACAATTCTGCTTTTTTTAAAAAAACTGTGTACACATTTGGACGCACAGTTGACAATTAGGGACTGGGTGGATGTCTGCAGAGCAAGCACATAGACTGTGCATGTGCCAAGGTAAACTGGACGCTGGTTTCATGAAGCATACGTCATAGTGTACTGTACTCCACGTCATTGGTCTTATTTTTATTAAGTAACTCAACACATGTTGTTTTACCTTTTGGACTTTTTTCATGATGTCTTGGCAAACACAGTAAACAAATCAGCTTTTCTTGCTGTCTCGTTTTGTGCTGTGCATGTGTGGAACTCGTCAGCGTATGCATATCAGTTGTAGTTAAAGCTGAATTTGACACTTGTATAGCGCCTTTTAACCTTTTGGCTACTTACGGCTTTACAGTGCATTCCTCATTAACTCATTCACATAGACGCACTCAAACATGCAAGGTGCTTGCTTTCCCTCAGAAGCAACTTGGGGTTGCAGTGAGTTGCGCTTCAGTGTATTGAGGGTCTGTGTGTTGAACCACCAACCTTGCAGTGGTTCTACCATCTGAGCCACAGCAAGTATGTATGAAGAGAAGCACATGCAAGTCCACTGTTTGAGTCTGCAGCTGTCTGCATACATGAAAACCATGGATTGGTCTTTATAGAGCCACAAAGTCTGCATAGTGAGAAGATTGGGTCGGATGGATGGCTCTACTAAATTGCTAGTCAACGTTATTTCTGTTAGCAGTGACCATTCCACAACCTTAACCGCATGTTTATTATGCTAACCATGATGACAAAGTTCCACTGAACAAATTACTTCTTTTAACCCAACCAGTGATCTTTCCTTCAACCTTGCCAAGTTGTTTTTGCGTCCAATCTAACCTTGTTTTGTTAGCAGCATCGCCTCACAGCTAGAAGATCCCCAGTTCACGTCCCGCTTGGGACGCCTGGGATCTTATAGATAATGGTTGGATGGATATCTTCTATCGACAATACACCTAAAACTATGTATCAGAGAGTAGGAGTTTAGGCATGTAAAAGCACAACTACTGACAAGGTTGCATCTCAATTTTTGTCAGAATTTAGATGAACTGATCCGTTTTTTTCAGATCTCATGCCAACAAACAAGCAGACAAATAAGACACAGTGTCATCCACAGAGATGCAGATTTTTCCATACAAAATTATATAAGGTAACTGTCTCAGCCTGATAAAGTCTAAGTCTGATCCCAGACGCATTATTTTAAATGTTGAACAGTCCACTATGGGCAGTGAATCCAGACTTGACTGAAATACACACAGAGGGCTGCATACTGTATGACGTTTTACAGGAAATAAAACAGGGAAACTGGGACCAAGTAAATAAAGGTAAACTTGTTACACCATCTTAATGAGCAGGATTAGAGAAACTTAGTCTATCTCTGGTCAGCCCACTACCACTTTGGTTACTCTCCCCCACTTTCACTCACAACGTGGACACACGTGCATTCACACAAACACACAGAGCACACTTGGTTGCCCCTGGTGTGCTGGAGGCGGCGGGCGGGGTGAGGGTGGGGAGGTGGGGGGGCAGTGCCTGGGGCCATATGGCAGAGACACAGACATTTACATAATGTCATATTTTATTTCATTAGCCATTCTAAATGCAATCAAAAGCTGATGAGGGCTCTGAGCTGCCTTGCTGATTGGCAACATGATAGCGCTCTGACCCCAAACACAGACGTGCCGCATCCCAATGATGCAATATTGAAACCATCCCTGTGCTCCTACACGAACCCAATACACACCTCCTGGCGTGTGTCTGAGAAAGAAGGAGAGAGACGCCGAAAGTGTGTGTGTTTGTGTGTGTTCATTGTTTAGCCATTGTGTACGAATAAGAAAGGGAAGTGACTTCATCATTTAGCAACTGAGAAGGGCTGAGAGAAAGTAATTCTGGTAAAGAGACAAAGAAAGAAAAAGAAATGAAAGAAAGGAGGGAAGGATAGGTGTGAAAGAAAGAGTGGGTCAGCCGGTGCGTGTCACATGATTTGGGTTATATTTGGGGCATTTGCCTGGCGTGATGGTGCAGGTGTGTGTGTGTGTGTGAGAATCAGGAACTAGACTAGTCCTTTAGGACCACCCTGCTCAGCCAAGTGACAAGCACACACGCACACAACCAGGCACACACACTGAAACTGCCATCCCAGAGGAGAGAAGCGTTGGTGGGTAAAGGGACCAGGCTCCCTTGAACAGGAAGGAAGGAAGCAAGGCCTAACGCCACTGTGAACACACACCAACACACCAGAATGACTGCGCAGGCTTCAATGCACATGTATAAACTTATTAAAGCGCACACACACATGCACACGTTTCGCCTCCTCACACGCAGCAGTGCCCTCAGCAGCAAGTCAAATAAACAGTTTGAGCAGGGCGGTCAGGTACTGCATGGTTTAACAGGGCCAAAGTGTTTTAAAGAGGCTGCTGAAAGGTGCTCAATGTGGAATGGGCTTTTTTTTCCCCTTTTGGAATAAATCACTCTTTGTAGACATGAGCTCACAAAACCATCATGGTAACAGCGAAATTAGTCCAGTATATTATTAACAATTAAAGCCGAGGCAGCCACTGCAGCATTGTCCACATGTTTGAATGGTTAAGTTAACTGATCTTATTTGGATATGTTTTTTTTTTCGTCTGAACTCAACAAGTATCAAACAGAAATCATTTTTCAACTGAATCTTTTGTGGTCGATCATTCACATCCATACACATGCTGTGGGCTGTATGCATTCATACAGTTGCTCTCAGACACTGAAAGAGCTTCATCTACACTGTAAACTATGAGAAAATACAAAGTGAGAGAGGTGTATTTTCAGTTCACAGAATTAATTTAAGAGGGAAAGCATGCACCGAAAGAGAAAAGATATTTCAAAAATAAAAAGCAATCAGAGAGTTTCTTTTGAGGTGTAAACTACCTATTTTAATCACAGTTTCAGAGTTACTTCTATTTAAAGACTCCCTCTAATGAAAATCAAGTTTTCTACCTTATGAACATGTCCATATGGTGTTGTGTGTATGCTGAACATATGGACGAAATACTCAGTCACTACCATCTCTGAGTGCAACAAACCTAAGGAACCCATCCTTTTAACTTGCAAATTGGGGCTTACTCAGTCTTCAAAATCAGGTTTTGGTATGAGCACGTATGGCTGACTTACTCCAGTATTACAGCCTGCTATTGTGTGGTGTATTTTTACAGTGTTTGAACAGAGTTGTAGGTGAGCTGGTGTGCTCGAGCCACAGCGAGAGGGGAAGGGGGATGGAGAGAGAGGCAAGGGCTTTAATGATTTGCACAAACTAGAGGAAGCCAATGTGTTGCATTGCATCTTAAGCATCTCTAAATGTGAGAGATTATTTTCATGGATAAAACTTCGATGTAAGTTTGATACACAGAGGGGAGTTTTTAGGCCACAGAGGCACTTTAAGGGGTTTAATGTCCTCTTGAGCCCAGGAATGATGTGATTAGAATTTTGTCAAGGGGTCAAAGGTTGAAGTGTTGTTTTCACATCAGGAGTCAGAGTGCAGGGTCAGCCATGGTACGGCACCCCTGGGGCAGGAAGGGTTAAGGGCCTAAGTGGCTGCATTGGGGTTCGATCTTGTGACCTTGTGATCAGTAGGTCAGACATTTAACCATTGCACCACCACTAACCCACACCATAACTCAGGAATAAAAGGTGGGATTGTATCCATTTGGTAATCTTGGATCCCTCATTTGAAACCAGGCTGACTGTGTAAATCTTCGGTGCTGCTGGGTTGAAGATGTGTGAGAAGCGTCCATGTTTTAGAATCTGCAGTTTCAGGGTGCTCCTGTAGCTCACCTGGTAGTGTGTCTCATGTGCCAAGGCTGAAGGTCTTATCACAACAGCCCACGTTCAACTCCAGCCTGACCCCTTGCTTTGTGTCATCCTCGTCTCTGTGATAAAAGTATTTAAAAAAGCAAAATAACCGTTACTATTTGAAGCTTCCTAGCAGCAAAATCCACATCTAAAGTATTTTCTACTGTTGTAACTACAGCCTTGTGTTCTGTCATAATCAGCTTTATTGACCCGTTCATGTAAAAATATGACAAATTTGATTCTGACTGAGTTTGTTTCTCTTAATCAGTTTGCACAGTTCTAAATCTACACTCCATATATGAGCGTGAAAAGACATGTAGAACAATGAAAGAAACAATGGAAACAGAGCTACCAAGTCAAAAAAGCATACTGCATCAAAGTGTGTAAAACTGGTGTAAAGTAAAAGTGTGTATAACTACTGCACTAATGACAACTTTATGTGTGGTTACTGGAAAGTAATGAAAGTGTGGATATAAGTCATATGAGTAGCAAATCTGATGACTTCAGACTCGGCATGTATATTGACTGACTTCAAAAACAAAAACTCAACTTCGGTTTTACAACTGGCCCAGTGCCAAAGATTAAAACAATGTGGAACAGAAAAAAATCAACTCATTTTCCTGGCAACGAATGGAAAATCATGTCAGGCAAGCAGAGGTACAGATAAGAAGAAACATGAATAATGACAGCACAAACTGCTTTATGTATTTCGTGACCAATGCCAAAACTTGGCTCTACAAGGCTCTCCAAATGGCTAAAATGAAAAGGTCTAGATTAAATTTCTCCCGAGTGTTTCTTATCCTTAGAGCCCAAAGGTGTTCATTTTTGACTTTACATTTGTGGTGCTATTACTGGTTGAATGTCTGTTTTTCCAGGCAGACCCTTTAAAAACATGGCCTCTGGCTGAACAGGTTGAGACCTGGAGCTGACTTGGGACTTCTTCTCTTATACCTTCCTTGACCTAAAATTTGACGACAAAAAAACGTTGAGACTTTTTGTGCTTTTTCATTCTGACCAGTCAGTAGCATCCTTTCAGTCTGAGCTCTTTCTCCACGTATCTCAGAGATAGAGACGAGTGCTTTTTTTTCTCTTGCTTATCGTCATGTGAGAGCTGTTCAGTTGTGTTGGGAGCCAGACAAACACACACACACACACACACAGAGACAGAGTACAAACGTCTGTCTTTCCTCCTCACTTCTACGAATTGCGTTATCAGTAAACCACGTCAGACCATGTTTGCCATACATTGCACAGTGGTGACCGACACACATGACCTTAAAGACTTCAGGGTTAGCCCCACCCTTCAATTCTGCACTGCACCACTACGACAAAGAAGCTATTATGGCAACAACAAAACAAAGAAAACACACACAAAGAACTTGAGAAAACTATGCAACATTATTCCTTCTAACATTGGGGACAAAAACATGCATTCTATGCATTTTGCATACTGGGGTTTAGTCCACTACAATGTATGTACTATATGTAATGTAATGTTTAAGAAGTTAGCTGTCAATGTGCAAGTCAATGTACAGTATTTCTCTTATCATCCATTTTTTATACAAGCACAATAAAAAATACTATGAGTCATTCTGAGTGTTCCCCAAGAACTGTAACTCTACTCAAAGTGTGAAAAAGCATTTAAATCATCATGGGACAATAAAACCAGACAGATAAATAGTTTTAGGTACTTCAGCACCTTCTTAAGGCAGGGTGAGACAGTCTCTACTGCAAGTTTTCTACACGCTTATGTAATATCCTCCCACACCGCACTGGAGTGATTTGTCTGGTCAGACATCTAATGAAAGAAGCAGACTTCTGCAGACTGTCGGCGCTTATGGCGAGTTTATTAGATATATGATGTTGTCAGTCAGGCGGCCTTGCATCCGTTTTGCGTAGTTTTACTTAATCATCGGAAAAGGGTTTCATCAGTGGACCTCATGTCAACAAAAATAACATTGCAGAGGTTAAAAGATATTAAAATTTGCCTGATGTAAACCAAATCATTAATGCCAGAACATAACTTTTACTACCAATGAACAGTCTTGGAAAAAGACAGTCAGATGTTGCAATGTAAATTGTAAAATTTTGGCCATATTTTGTTTCCAAAGTTTTTCTCAAAATCTTCACTTTGGTGTAAGAAGTGCTGCCCATGCTGAGTCCAGTTGTTTGCAGACCGTCAGTGCTGTCGCCTCATCTTTAAACTGGGTTAATTGAGTGAGTTTAGGGCATCTTAAGGGGCTCTGAGACAACCCTTGGTTAAATGACAAGTCTTTTAATTTAACAATGTAGTAATTCATTAGATATCATTCCAGCTGGAACGCTGTTGCAGTCACAGCGGTCCTTGTTTCATCTTCCTTTGAAAACAGCAACAAGAATACAGCAAAATCTCATTGCATGTGGTCATGATTGCTGTAATTATTGTTTCTCCCAATGATGTGGCCTTTTCCACTAAGTCCTCACATTCACTCGTCTGTTTCAGGCCCACTGGGGAGGTTCAAAGGCCTGTATAGTCAAATGCTACAAGGGTAATGTTCATAATGCTCACCATCTTAGATCAGCAAGTGAGCATCCTAACATGCAAACACAAAGCCCACTTAGACATGTGAGTGTCATTGTTGTAGGTACTTGATCCAACCAAAGCAGGTTTTGTGGAGGCTTTTGATTAAAGACCACAACGTCACAAAGAAGGAAGAGGAGACATCACAACATCTTGAAAGTCTGTACAGTTTGTCCTCTCAGGAACACAAATGGCAACCCACCCAATAGTTGTTGAGATATTTCTGAGTAGACCAAAGTGGTGGACCAACCAACCAAACAATGGACTTTGTAATCCCCAAAACCATGCTGCTAGAAGAGCCAATTTGACTAAAACTCTACAGCCGTGGGAGTGGACCCTGCATGCTGTATGTTCAATACATGAGACAAAACTGGTCAGAAAAAACAACTTTTTAAAGATATATTTATTCTGTCACCCTAAGCAAGTAGCTGTCTTAAAGTCAGAATGTTTGTCCTGAGGGTGGTGATGGAGAAAAGGTCATGTAGTCATGAAATTAAAGATTTATCCCTATAGGAGTATCAATGTGACCAGCAGTCTGCCCATTAAACTTTGCTGTGTCTTATGTATAAAGAATGGAATGTTTGGCCTGATGATACTGCTGGAGGTCATCAATACATAGAGGATAGGGCAGCAACAGTGTTCACTGTAGATCTTTGTGGAAATCCCCCCTGTAGTCCATCAAAATATCTTGTCATGGATAAAGTAGTGTGAAAGGAAAGTACATCCAAAATTGTTTACTTTTTCTGGCATATTTGACCATGAAAGCGTTTAGTCCTTGTTGAAATAGTGACTGCATACAAAGATGTTAGCCTATATTTAAACATTTGAATACCAGAAGGAAAAGTAGAAAATTTCTAAAGAAATTCTGAGTGTACCAATGCAGCTTTTGCCAGTCAATATGCGTAAGGTATAATTTATATAAGTACATTTTATTTTGAAAAGCCAGCATGTATCAAAAACCTTAATCAATACTCTTTAGTATCTTTGAGCTTTTATTTTGAAAGTGTAGTCCAGTACCAGTCAGCCAATCATCTGTGAGTCACTGGTTGCTGCAATGAGCAGAGCTGAGAGAGGAGCAGGCAGGCAGACTAAGGATTAGACCCTCGAACAAACGGTCACAACTCGAAAACTGTAAGTCTTATGTGTGAAGCCTTTCACAGTGTGAATCACAAGCTTGTTCTGAACAAGCTGATGTATTTTCATGTCTGTACTGTGTGTTTTACAGATTTGGTGGCAGGTTAGAGAGACTCACCATTTCTAATTTTCATCAGATGTATTGGGAGTGAATTAGAGCTTTGATCGGCACACACTGTGTCCTACAGCAGTGATGCTGACACACTTTAAATTGTGTTTGACCAAAATTTTAAATGTGTGCCATCACTCATAAAGTCATCCACTCTAGCTGAAGAAAGATTTAGGTTTTTCAAAAAAAATGCATCAAACTGAAACTGTGACTGCATAACAACCACAAGAGATAGCATACATAGTTTTTTTAAAAACAAAGTTTGCAAAAGCTGCATGACAAATCACTACCAACAGTCGTAGCACACCTTTCCTGATCAAGCTGCATGTTGTGATATATAACTTCTATGGGCTATCTCAAAGCTGTAGGATGAGTCGGGTCGGAGTCATATCGGAAGAATCTATTAATTAACCTTTTCAATTGTTTATTCAACAGTAATATCAGCTGATCTAGTATTCTTCAAAAGCTTATATTGCCCCATTTCGCAGAAATAACTTTCTTGTGTTTTGCATAGTTGTCAACCTCCTACATCAGGTTGCTGCAGTGTTTGGCCATCCTTCCATGCAAAGTTCCTTCAATTACAAGATGGTTGAAGGTTTTCTTCCATGCACTGGAGTCCTCAAACAAGATTTCAGTTGTAGTCAAACCTGGTTTTTGACTAGCCCATACCATAACCCTCCATTTTCTTCTGTTTGAGCCGTTCATTGGTGGATTTAAAGCTGTGTTCAGCATCATTGCCATGTTGACAGGTCCACTTCTGCTTTAACTTTTGGACAGATGGCATCACATTCTCTTCCAGCACTCTTTGCTACGACACAGGATTCATAGTTGAATCAATGACTGCAAACCTTCCAGTCCCTGAGGCAGTGAAGCAACCACAAACCATAACATTTCCATCACCATGCTTCACAGTTGGTATGAAGTTCATCCCCTAAAGAGCTGTGTTCTGTCTGCACCAGTCTACTGTTACTGTCGTCCAACAGCTCTATCTTTGGTTCATCTATCCAGAGCACATTACTCCAAAAGCCCTGCTTTTTGCCTGCATGTTCACTGGCAAACTGTTGCTTTGCTCTAATGTTCCTTTTGGGCAGCACAGGCTTTTTCCTGACATACCCTTTATGCAGTTCAAATTTGTGCAATCTCTTTCTGATCGTAAACACAGCACTTTAACGGCAACAGCTGCAAAGGCTACTTGCAGATACTGTGATAAAACCTGGGGGTTCGTGGAAACTTTTTGCATCGAACACTCTACTCTTGGTTTGGATTTTGCTGGGGTGGCCAGTCCTGGACACATTTTCTGGCATTTGAAATCTATGCCACTCAAATCTACTTTACTCATCAAGGATTTTCTTTACTGTGGAATGGTTTACTCCAAATCATTTGGAGATCTTTTTAAATCTCTTGCCAGACTCATAGGCATTAACAACCTCTTTTCTGAAGGCCTTAGAGAGCTCTTTAGATTTTGGCGTGATGATGCCACACGCTTCAATAGCAAAGAGAACAGCAGGCCTCAGATATAAGCGGTTTATATAAGACAGGCTCCATTTGTCACTCTAGAAGGAGGCTTGAATCATCAGCACCTAATCTGGAGCCCCTGATTCTAAGTTGATGAATTTAAAGGCATTCACTGATCAGTTTATTTATTGATTCCAATTATGAAAATGAGTACAAAATATAAGTCTTAAGTGTCATATGTTTGAGTATATCACTTTTATTTTTAGGTACTGTTTCAAAGATCATCAAATGTTTGATAGGTCAAATATCCTAGGATGATCTTATTTTTTCACATGACTATAAATGGGGTGATGCTGTGACCTGATGGTGATAGTGCGTGTAAGTTGAGGGAGTTACCAAAATCCTTAGACATCCTCCTCTGGGGACATGAACATCCCACCAAAACAAATATCTGACCATCACCTTCCTGAAACCCTGCTTCTCCAGATACAAAACTGAAGCTGAGCTCTCCTTCAGCCCATAACTTCCTAAATGACATCCTACATCAACAGTGCTCTACTAGTCTGTTGGGTTTAAGTGTTTTGCTAACGGACATGCTTCCTTTCACCTTTCCTCCGTCTGTCACACACAGGCTCACACACACTCAGTCTTTTCAGGTTCTGGAGGTCCCTCCTATTGTTTGCAGACCCAGCAGGGCTCTGATCATTGTGTTTGGAGAGTGAGTGGTGGTGGTGGTGGGGTGGGTGTCTGTCTGGTTAGGAATTGATTCAGTCTGGGACTGAGACAGGGGTGGAAGGTCGTAGCCTTGGCGGTGACCCCCCTCATCCAAGGCAGTGAATCTGTGTGTGAACCTGTGTGTGTGTTTTATTTTAACCTTCCCATAAGCATCTCTAAGAATTTTCAGATGGAGAAGATCATTTCTGTTTATCCTGCGTATGCCGTTTAGGGAATGTGCAATTACATCAGTGTATTTCTGATATTATATGTGGGCTTATGTGTTCACGAGTGTGTGTATGTGTTGGTCCCATGATGGGTTGTGTCTCATTAGGTCCAGGAGGAGGCGCAGGAGGAGGTGCAGGGTCACTCTAAAGAGAGAGAGGAGATCGATCAGGAAGGATACCCCCCACTGCCACCAGCAGCATGCCCATCACCTGCTACACACAATTAACACACACAAAAACATACACTCAAAACCCCGTCTAAATACACATTTGTACTTTTGACATAGTTTGTCACATTTTGCTCCTAATACACACAGCGTATACTCAAGCACAGATCTGGACACTGTTTACTGCACTATTTCTGGTCCCTCTGCATTGACACGTGATAGACAGGCACATTAACAAGTAAATGAATACAAAAGAGATGTAGGCACACAGTGAAGGACAAACACTGTGCAAAATGACCTCAACGTACACACACACACACACACACGCACAAACACAAACACATTCCAATCTAAATTACGAGTGCAAATTGGGTGAAGGGGGAGACGCAGGAGGGGGTTGGAGGCGACTGAAATGGAAGAGCCGGACTGATCAATACTGCTGGAGATTTTCCTCCCTCTACTCTCCTCTCAATTGTCATGCTCCCTCCAAGCAATTAAAGGCTCCCTGTCTCTCCTGCCCACTCTACCCCCATTCTATTCTTTCTTTCTTTCTCTCCTTTAGCTTAATGTCCAGGTTTCTCCAACTCTCCCTTCCTGTCACTTCTATCTGTCACATTTTCTGCAGTTTCTGCCTCGGTCTTTCCGTACCCCTCTCGCCCTTTTCTTTCCCTCAGCAACACAAACCCATCTCCAATATGCTTTTTTTTTTTTTTTGCACTGCAAGTGTAAGTGCATTTCTCCACTGGCAAAAGCTTGCAGTTCGTCCTCTGCTGCAACACCACATGTGTCTTGCATCTAAGTAGGTTAAAACGAGCCTTAAAAAAGAATTTGCAAATCCTGACCCAGCCCGGCGATCTACTGTTTTTACCCAACACCTGCACTTAACGGTTACCTCTAAGTAAAGTAAGGAATAGTGACCAGAGGATGAAAAATGATATTCTAAAAAGAAAGCAGGACATCAGAGACGTGGACTAATATGGGCTTTCTGGGTTTGCGGTGTAAATATTCCAACTATGACATACTCGTGGAATGTTGGAATTGCATTATAAATGATGCAGCATTTATTCTGACTTTAACTCACATCTCGGTTTGTTTTATTTGTCAGCATTTGTGCTGCAGCAGAGAGTGAACCCGGAACTTCAGTATTCTTTAAATGAAGCAGTCTGTCGCATGTCACACTGGCTGCACCATCCTGCTTTCCTGATTTGTCTCAAAGTATTGTGTGTCTTCTGTTTGTCCTCGTAGTCTTCCAGAAGCAGCCAATGCATGTTGTTAGTCTGTACAGTAAGGCATTATTGGTGTCACAGCAGTTCGGTAGAAAAAGGCTCATGGTTAGTGTGAGCAGCAGTTTATTTGGGACATTCTGAGGCCTTCAATTCCTCTGAACCTGTTGGAATATTCTAGAAATGAAAATGAGAACGAGGCAGAAAATGCAAGTTTTAATTGTCATCTCGGGTTTTTGTGCTCATTCAGAATATGTATCTATAGTTGGCAAAATGAGTGCAGGATGCACTGCAGAGGTGTAGTAGAAACTTGCTACAATTAAGAGGAAGGCATCTGCATTATCAAGTCAGAAAAAAATCTATTATTGTTTTATACTGTCAAGAGGAGTGTTACTATCACTATTGCAAACGGACTTAAGTGACCTGTGAATTTCCTCCGTGTCCACCGACTACAGAGCTTCCACACTGAGTGTGACGATCCCTATTTTGCTATGAGCAGCACACACCAAGCTGTAGTTGGGCTTTGATCAGTTCCTCCACCAGCTACCCACGTATCCATTTGAGCCCTGCTAAACTGCTCCACGAATGTAGAAAATGGGAAATGTGTGAAAAGCCTTGTGTGCACGTGTATGTGTGTCACAAAACAGGAAATTACACAGTATTTTTGTGTCAATTTGCACCTGCTCAAGACTCATTTCTGTACTGTTATTTTTATTTTTCTCAGTACTTACCCACTGGGGTCAACTTCACAATAATAGCTTAATATCATACCCTGTATGTGTGTGTGTAAACATATGTGTGTGAGCCTGTTCCATCTGTGACCTTGTTGTGAAACAGGAGATACTGCCCATCAGGTGTGTGCTTGAGACAAACATTTCTACACGTACACGCACACACACACACACACACACACACACGCACACACACGCACACACAGCGGGTGGCCACAAACAGAAGCATACAGATGCTCGGTCAGGCTGTACACAGCAGGTCAGTGTTGGCTTTGTGTATCTCAGCATGGTACCAACATAGATTAGCACCAGTGTATTGAGGTAACACTTTGTTAAAGAGCTGGTACATGGCTATTGTAATTACTCATTGACCTTAACACACACACACCCACACACACACACATTGCAGTCAAAGAACATAGTAGCAAGACGTGAATAAAATAGCTATGTTATTGCATGGTTGAAGTAAGAAACTTTTTTCTTTTTTTTTTTGCTGCTTTTCTTTAATTGCTCCCAACCTGTATTTTACTTTATTTGGATCTGCATTTTATTTAATCATAATAGTAGCAGTTACACAGCAATAAATAATGGCACATATGTCCACTGTAAATAGAGTTTGTTAAAGATGCAGTTTAATACATAAAAAGTCACTTTACTCTTTGTACTTGCTTTGAAAGTTCTGCTATGGCTCTGTATATTTCACATACACATCAAAATTTTAACTGTTTTTATTAGTATTTATATTTTTATGTTACCTGATATAAAATATCCCTCCTAAATGTTGTGAGGCACCTGGTTTAATTGCTTTTTAATGCGTAAAATGACTTAAAGTCAGCTTACAATGTGTATACATGACGTGTGAAATGTGACAGAAGTGCCATGCTATTTACATACAATCCAATGATATCCTGTTACTTTGGTCTGTGGCTGGTAACAAGCTTTTTCCTATCCAGTAAACTTTACAGTTAGCTGTATGCTAAATGAGTTGCAAACATTTCTGTGGTTTCATTCATTTATCTCACTAAGTTCACTTACTTGAACAATCCCTGCTAAAAATTGGTCATTGCTAACATTCAGGATAGTATCTAACAGAGCGTCACACGTTTTTACTTTGCTTAGTAAGCGTTGTGATCCATGCTTGTCTAGTTGGAAAAAGTTGATCTCAGACAAGGTGACTCATCCCATAATTACACATGAATCATCCCAGTATGTGATCTGGAGTTACTAGCCAACTTCTACCATCACAGTCACAGTCATCGTAGGTGAAGCTTAGCAAAGTATGAGGCTTCTGCATTCTTTCAAAATAGTGACGGGTAGCATTCTTGTGGACTGTGTCTGGAGATGTTGCATTTACAGTCTCGTCTGTGGTGAGGTTTGGACAACAAAAGCTCTTTGGTTAATGAAGAATTTGATTCATTTCATGCTAAATATGCAGTGTCCAACTCTGTTGTAAAGATTTAGGGCAAATCACGTACACTATATAACCAAAAGTATTGGGACGTCTGCCTTTACACGCACGTGACCTTTAATGACATCCCATTCTTAATCCATAGAGTTTAATATGGAGTTGACCGACCCTTTGCAGCTATAACAGCCTCAACTCTTCTGGGAAGGCTTTTCACAAGGTGTTTATGGGAATTTTTGACCATTCTTCCAGAAGCACATTTGTGAGGTCAGGCACTGATGTTGGACCAGAAGACCTGGCTCTCAGTCTCCACTCTAATTCATCCCAAAGGTGTTCTGTCAGGTTGAGGTCAGGACTCTTTGCAGGCCAGTCAAGTTCCTCCACACCAAACTGGCTCATTCATGTCTTTATGGACCTTGCTTCATGCATTGGTGCACAGTCATGTTGGAACAGGAAGGGGCCATCCCCAAACTGTTGCCACAAAGTTGGCAGCATGAAATTGTCCAAAATGTCTTGGTATGCTGAAGCATTAAGAGTTCCTTTCACTGGAATTAAGGGGCCAAGCCCAACCCCTGAAAAACAAGCCCACACCATAATCCCCCTCCACCAAACTTTACACTTGACACAATGCAGTCAGACAAGTACCGTTCTCCTGGCAACCGCTAAACCCAGACTCGTCCATGGGATTGCCAGACAGAGTAGCATGATTGGTCACTCCAGAGAGCATGTCTCCACTAATCTAGAGTCCAGTGGCCGCGTGCTCTATACCACAAAAAACAACACTTTGCATTTCTCTTGGCGATGTAAGGCTTGGATGCAGCTACTCGGCCATGGAATCCCATTCCATGAAGCTCTCTACCACTGTTTTTGAGTTATTCTGAAGGTCACATAAAGTCTGGAGGTCTGTAGCTATTGATTCTACAGAAAGTTGGCGATTTCTGCGCGCCATGCACCTTAGCGCACTCTGTGATTTTACGTGGCCTACCACTTTGTGGCTGAGTTGCTGTTCTGCCCAATTACTTCCACTTAGTTATAATCCCACCAACAACTGACCGTGGAATATTAAGCATCGAAGAAATATCATGAATGGACTTATTGCACAAATGGCAACCTGTCATGGTACCACGCCTGAATTCACTGAGGTCCTGAGAGCGACCCATTGTTTCACAAATGTTTGTAGAAGCAGTCTGCATGCTTAGGTGCTTGATTTTATACACCTGTGGCCATGGAAGTGATTATTTGGAGGGGTGTCCCAATACTTTTGGCAATATGGTGTATATCACAGCAACCAGTGCAACTTCCCTGCAGCTCTCCCAAAGCATGATTTTTACAAGAATTTTAAATGTTTGTTTTTGAGTCTGGCTGAAGGAAAATTATCCACCTGAAACATCCCTTTTCTTGGAGAAAAATATGGAAAATGTGGGGAAAGTGGTTTTGATGAAATGGACATAAATGTGTCTGGCCTCAAGTTGTGGCCGACTTTCTCTCTGTTAAACCAAACCATACTCACTACCTTTAACCAAATGATGCCAGTGCCTATACCTTACCATATATCAGTTAATAATGTCACAGGCACTGCACGTAGACATAGTACTGCTATACTAGATGGAAAAAATCGTAAAACTAATCATTTTTCCACATTATGTTGATAGAAAACATAATCACAATTATATATTTGCTGTTGCAATTTAGTTTCACGGGAGCTGAACGTCTAGAAAACATGTTTATCCGATCAAATAACACAGGTGATAGAGGCTTACTAAGTCCATTTTTGAAGGATCAAATCTGCAAAAGTAAACCTCATGTGAGTAGTTTCATTCAGAAATATGTAACATCATAAAGTTTATAGATACTTTGCCTTTAAAGCAGCATTACCTAAACTGGCATTAGTGTTGCAGTAGTTGTGCTAGAAACATTGTCTGTGCTGTTTGTAATAATGTTGGTATCACTAATAGTTTTACATTGTTGTTGGCTGTGGGGGTGAATTGAAGTGTCTTCCCATTCTTTATCCCAGCAAAAGAGTCTCTCAGCGTCACTCAAGCTCCCTTAGGTGTTCGGGGTGGGGGCGCGATGTCACTAAGAGAGAGAGAGAGAATTGCATTGTGGTACTCTGAGTGTGACGCTTCGCCTTCACAGACAAATCGATTAGAGACAGTTCAGCACCGTGGATGCTCGAGGCGTTTCACATAGAGGAAGAAAGGGAGAGGGAGGGAGGTAGGGAGGATGGGTGCGGAAGCTGGCCCTCCCCCAGCTCATTTTAAGGCAGGAGGGCCCTGCCAAAAGCATACAGACATGCAAAATGAACGCATAGATACTAGACAGCGATGCATTGTTTATTGTTGTGCTTCTAGATTAATAGCACCTCTGATGTGATAGGACATGGTGACATCAGTGTTAGGCTGGAAAAGTTCTCCTTGCTTTTAAGAAACAGCACTTAATGTTACTCAGGTTTTATAGGGAAGAAGTCTGGGCCTTTTGTCAACACTGTTCATCAATTGAAGACAAATACATTGATGTTTTAATGTGTGTGTAAGTAAACGTTAGTTTGAATACAGATCAAGACCCTCGCTAATATTTTTTCCCATTGTTGCAACATTTCAATGTGTCTTTGAAGTTCACAGTTAAAGTTGCTTTGACCTTGGAGGCAGTAGTCCACTGTCCCCTGTTCTGGAGCTTTACCCAGTACCACACGATCTCCCAGTGTGCCCACAACACCAACTTCTATGTTACTATGAACACTGGGAGCTCCATCGGACATGGTTGAAAGCCCTAGAGAAGCTACTTAATGGACCTTGCCTTGAGATGGCTTTCTTAGCTACTGTTTACAAGGTCAAGAAACAAGCTTCTTTTATTGCATGATAACTGTCCAGACACCAGGTGCTCAGGAAGATCATGGGATTGCTGTTTACGAGGTCAACTTTTAAGCGAGTGCATGACTGCTTGTGCTCAGAGAAATAGTCATATGGAATCTATGACTCATGACAACTTGGAATACTCCATCTGTTAAAGAAGTTTGATGGATGTGATCAAAAGCTCTAGATCTTGAAGCACCTGAACTGAGGGTACCAACTGCATACTAGTAAAACATGATTTAAATTTAAGAGATCCAGGTCTTTCCAGTAATGACTGCATACCTTGAATGTGAGACCAGTGCTGTCCAGTGCTGTAAATAATTGTAATCCGTCACTGGAAAAGCAGGTTGCACTACAGAGGATATTTATGTAAGTACGTAAATATGGAATCAACTTTGTCAGCGCTCTGCAACTTTGTGCCCTATCATGATCTACTTCTAAGGCTGGCTGCCTGCAGAGTTTCTCCAGACTGTGGAAAAGTTTCATGTAATTGTCAAGCAAATTTAAAGTGAACTTTTGAAACGTCGCAGAAGATAAAGAAAAGAAAAATACAAATGAGGTTTGTTTTCATTAACTGCTTTGAAGCGAAAAACTAGGCTGGCATCAGAAGTTGGTGGTACAGGCTACGTTACACATGGCTAAATAGAGAATTAAAAGCTGCAAACAAAATAGACGTTTGCCAAACGGCAAAAAAACGAAGTGAAGAGAAAAGACAAACAAAACTTTGGTAATCTATGGGAGAAAAACAGAGAGGAGTTTGTCTGGAGGTGAAGACAATTAAAGAGGAGAAAACAGTTGATTCATGTAAGTTTCATGTCAGAACGTGTTCAGTTTCCATTACCCATTATGCACATGAACTCTCTTTCAAAGCAAACTCAAAAATGTTTTTGTGAAATCGGGATGTTTTTCAAATTTTGCCCTTTCAAAAAAAGGCTTTTCCTAATTCAGTACTTCAAAATGCACATTAAAACACATTATGGAAACAGCGTTGACTGTTAGATGCTGTGTCTCACTGAAAAATGACATTTCTGGATTATCCAAAATAATCAAAATGCTGTTCTGAAAAGATTTGGTGTTGTGGAGTTTTACCAACGTCATTTTTCAGTTTTCAAACTTCGCAGCATTTCAGTGCTCCTTAATTGTACTGGTGTGAGGAAAGACATTTCAGAGGTAATATGCTATAATGTTAGCACGAACCATAATACAAGAAGGAGTGCAATTTGGCTGAGTTGACTCTTCATTATAACATTCTTTAAGGCAGACACAGCATTAGCTTTATGCTCTACATATTAGTGGGTTAATTCATTGTAAACACATTCAGACACCTTCTCTGTCTTCTCCTTCTCGCCCACACACCCACACATCAGACCTCCCCTTTGCCCTGTCTGGGCTGAAAGGTCAGTGTGTCTGGGAAAGCCGTACTGGGATCCCCTTAAGTCATTAAAGGTCACTTGTATTGAGAGCAGACACATATAGACACTACGTACACTTCTATGCACACATTTAAACATGGAGATGGGACACACAGCAGATTCAGGGGCCGCTTGTAAAATGAAAAATGGTCGTACGGTCCCATGTGTAAATTAAAGGACAACACAATTTCAAATGAAGCTGTCAACTTGCTCTATAATAAGCCTGGATTCAGACAATGATGGTGAAGGATGTGGATATGTGATGCTGCTATTGAAGCCACACACTGTTAGGTTCAAGTACTGGTGAATGGCAGCCTTGTTGTGGCTAAAGTTAGCTTGTCCTTAAATGCAGTCAGCTCATTTAAAGTCAGTGTTGTTGGTGTGATCGGTGAGAAACTTCTGTGGAAAAAAGTGATATGCAGCATCTCTAATGGTATGACAGTGGTGACAATGGCAGATGGCTTTCTAATTAAGCAGACAAACCAAACACCAGTGTTAACACCAACAGTATGATAAAAAAAAAACCTTCCTCTCAATTGTCATTCACTGTCTTTGTTTATAAGTCTAAAAAGTACCAGTGTTGCTCTGTGTATTACCCTGCATTAATGCTCACTATGCTAACATGTAATACATGCAATAATGTAAAATGGTTGCAGTTTTAGGAACATGCGATCATAGAAGCTAAGAGTAATGTGTGCATGCTCCAGTCTGGCTCCTGTAAAAAGTCCTTGATTTAGCTGATTGCAGACCAGAGGCCAGAGCTGTTGATTATGATAATGGCAATCTGTGTTAACAAGAGGCCAGATCTGAAGTCCAAGAAGCGACTGTGCTTATCCAAAAACTGACCCCAGTTTAGCATAAGAATGGAGATAAGGTCATCTTGCTAGTCTGTTTCTTTTGTGTTCATTTTTCCGAAGCCTGCAGTGAAGCAGGAACACTATTAAAGTAATATAATATAAGTGTAGCTTCAGATTGACCTGTTGGTCAAACTAACCTTTAAGAAATGATGAGAACATTGGCTCAAAGTCATTTATATCACCCCAACAAATGACTCGCTTTTCAGATCAACATGTTAACATATTAGCATAATTAGTCTGATATGAAGTGTCATTGGACCAAAATGTATTATTTTCAAAACAACTTGCATGCTGTTTGATTTATTTGACTAATTGCACTCTATGAACGCCCTGTACCATGTGTTTGTAGGCTGTGCATCGTATGTCTCCATGTATCTGAGACATAGATTCATATTACCTGTTTTAACTTTGGACTGTATATAGAGATTGATAACATAAAAGTTCAGACATTAAGCCAAAATATATTGAACAGCCCTGTGTGGCGTTATGAGTATAGATCCTAAACCCCTCCTCCTTTCCTTTCCTCCCTTGTCAGGCAACCCTGTCTTCCAAACTTTATGTTCCTATACAACTCAACTTCTCTAACTGAACCTCTCATATACATTTAGAACAAAATGTTTTTCTCTCTCCAAAGGGGAGGACCATGACATAGGAAGAAAGGCTTCCAGTGTTAAAGAACCACAAAGTCCAAGGACAACTGAGGTATAACTCAACTTCAGGACTTGCAACCAGGTGACTGGGGTTTGTGTCCCATGTAGAACCATTATTTTATTATTTTTAGGTCAAAGTTTTTCTTTTACTCACAGTTTGGTTAGGTTTATGAATGAAATGCTAAGATCTGGTTAAATGTCTTTTTGCCATTTCCACCTGAATTGGGCACTTTTGAAAGACATCTACAAACTTCTGGCAAGCTTCTGGTTGTGTCTTTGAACCTCCTCTTGATAGAATTGGTTGCAGTTCAACGAAATCTGCTTTCTGACACAGACATGTTCTTCAACACAGTCCACAAACTCTTGATGGGTCTAAGTCAAGACTTTCAGGAGACCGGTCTAAACCCTTAATTTAAGCCTGATTTAGCCATTTCTTTATCACACTGATGTGTGTTTGGGGTCATTGTCTTGTTGGAACTGCCAACTGTGTGCAAGACTTAACTTTTTGCTGATGATTTTAGGTTTTACTGAAGAATACAGACATAATCCTCATTTTTCATTATTACAGTTGCTTAGCGTAAAGCATCGGTTCCACTGGCAGCAAAACAGCCACAGAGCATCACACTACCACCACTGTGCTTGATGGTAGGTTTGCTGTTTTGGGGGTTAAAGGCTACAAAACATATTGCTGGTCATTGTGGCAAGATAGTTACAATTTCATTTCATCTGACCACAGAACTTTCCTCCAGAAAGGTTTTCTTTGTCCATGTGATCAGCAGCAAACTTCAGTTGAGCCTTAAGGTCCCGCTTCTGGCTTCCTTCTTGTATTACAGCCTCTCAGCCAATGGCACGTGTACTGCAGGTCATGGATGTGTTTATGTGACTGACGTGTTATAGGGATCTTTAGCGAAAAGACTTTATATACTACAAGGGATTTTATAGTACTGCAGTACTAAGTGAGCTAGTTATGTAAGAAGATGAAATACCCATTCTTAATCCCACTTGCAGTGCTCTGAATGGGCAACTGTGTCACCAAACAACTGTTAGATTATGATAGTTCTGTAATCTGCTGGATTTAAACTGAGTAAACCTAAAAGGTTGGTCAAGTCTTATAAAAGCAAGAAAGTCCAGTCAGTAAAAAAAATTTGTTTGCGAAAGGGTCAATCAGTTTTTCTGACAGCGAGCCACAGAGAGCCAGACCACCCCCCAAATTAGCTAAAAGCCACAAGAGCTAAAGTTAGCAGCTTTTAAATCCAAACAGCATACAGGTCCATAGCCAGTCAGCTCCAAGGACTGTCTGAATAGTCAATAGATGATTGAGAAACATTGTACTGGTTGTATCTGGTCTCACAAAATGAAATAAAAATAAAATTCCTAGTTGCTCTAACAGCTAACAACACAAAGATGAGGGCCAACTTGTTATTTTTTTTAACCTAAAATCACTGTGACGCACATACATGAGTACTCTCACAGACCATCACACTCCACTGTCTGGGGATTATTCGAATAAATTATGAATAATACATGAGTGTCTCCCCTCCCCCTGGCTCCCAGCGCTGCCTCTTATTGGCTTTGGCACACTGCCACTCATTCACCACTGTCGGCTGGTCGGTATGTCTGTCTATCTAGCTGTGGGACCTCGACACAAGACGCGCCTCCAACAATCAGACCTCATTTTCCCTCATAAAAAGAAGATCAGTGCAGGCCCATGACCACAGCAATCACATTAGCAAAACCCTTTCTTATGGAAACAGGCCAAGTTTATGGAGCGGGGTGAAATTTGGGGGAGCATTCAATCACCAAACTGAAATATATTGTTCCTACATTTTAGTCTGAGTCAGTATGGGTTTTGAAAGCCTGGTATGGATGTTTGTAGTTTGTAACCGCTGACAGCCAATCATTTGTGCCAGACCATCTCAAAAATTCAGCTACAAATAATATACAATACAATCTCGACCTAAATTGTTTTTTTGTTGTTGGTTTTTTTTACAATGTAGGTGAAGATTGCAGAATTACAAGAACATTTTTTGTCATATTATGTTCAAAATTTTGGTTAGAAAAATGTAGAAGTGATTTAGGGTCTATATATTTATTAATTTTCTCAGTTCTGTGCTGACCTGTTACAGATAATAGCTGTCTCCTTATCTTTTAATACGTGATTTGTAGAACCTGAAGAAAGTACAGAAACCATACACTGTGATCTGTGTTCAAAGGGTCTATGTAGGAGGAAATTAAAAGCATGGCAAGAACCATCCTAAACTAGTCAGACTTATACAAAATCGAACCTCATCTGACACCCACAAAGGCTCTATTGATGTCTAACCCAGTGAGTTCGATCCTGCATTTTGCAACTAACAGGCCTCAGAATGATGCTGAAACATGTTGGTTTTGGACAATTCTGCAAAACTTTGACAAAAATAAAGTAACTTTAAAAAAATAAAAAAACTTTAGATAAGCAACAAAAAAACTTAGTGAGATTAAGGAATGATTGTGGTTACAGCTAACATCAACTGCAGATCTGTAACCGGAGACAAACTTTGAGTGTCCTGCATGAAAGTCAGAGATGCTAGACAACAACTTTCTAAACTGGTACATAGAACATAGTCACTAAACGTAAATCAAGAGATGCAAAATCGTCAAACATGGACGTCATTTCTGGAATACAAGGCATGGACTCTCCAAGAACACTGGAGGTTTTCTTTGGAATCACATACCAAGACATTAGAAGTAAAAGGTTCTGTAGGCTTCGAGTTGGATCTACTGTGGATCAGACATCCATCCATCCATCATCTATACACCACATAATCCTCTGTAGGGTCGCGTACACTCACAACCAAGCACACTCACATTCACACCTACGGACAATTTAGAATCACCAGTCAACCTCAACATGTTTTTGGACTGTGAGGAAGCCTGAGTACCTGGTGAAAGCCCACGCATGCACAGAGAGAATATGCAAACTCCACGCAAAAGATCCCAGGCGTCCTAACCAAACTGGACGCGAACCAGAGATCTTCTAGCTGTGAGGCAACGGTGCTAACAACCGAGCCACCGTGCAGACCTGGAACATATTTCAGGTTATTCCCAACTTCCTGTCATTGCTTCGTAGTTTGCCCTCTTTGTAGCTCTGTGGGTAGGCATTCACCAAGCCCTGTTGCTTCGCTGTAATGATTTAGCCTTTGTCAAAGTCCCTTATATCTTTACAGTTGTCCATTTCTCCCACATCCAGCACTTAGACTATGAGGTGCAACACTTACCATCTAATATACCTCAGACATCACGTGCACTGCTGTTACTAGATAATCAGCATTATTCCTGTGTGAGTGGTCATTTGTTTTATCTCATCAATATATATGTTCTTAATTGCCTCTCGAGGTTATGCTAAAGGACATTTGTATTTTAATTTTCAATTTTTACTTTTCATTATAATGCAGAAACAAAGGAACTATAAATCATGACTTCTCAAAAAGCCTTCATTTCTTTTTAGTTTTGATCGTCTTTGCTTATTTGTCTAAATTAAGAACATAGATAGGCGGATACTAAGCTGTTGTTTTGAAGTGGACTGTTTGTCATATTGGATGCAGTCTCAAGACAAAATTGAAAAAGCACATTTTCAACTGATCTTTACACTAAAACCAGCACGCATAATTCTGTGAAGTTTTGGTAAACAGATATTCACCACACAAATGTCACTACAAACAAATGGGCTTATTCCATTTGTAAAGTGTGTAAAGCTTTTTTGGTAATGGAAGAGAATCAGAACTTAGCATTTCCATTTCATATCTCTGCTTTAATTTGTCATAATTTGTTTGAAACGTACTTGAAAAGAAACCCAGACATATGACATTTGGACAGGATACTACTTTTTAAGTGCTCAAAAAATGTGAGTGCTAAAAGAGCTTTTTTTTTTTCTCTCCCTCCACTGCCCATGGTACAAACAAGCAGGAGGGATGAGAGGTTGGAGGGGAAATCAATAGCTCCTCTGAGCACATTGCCTGACATAACCTTGTCAGACCGGGGCAAGGGTACTCTCGGATGCTAAGAGAAGGAGGGAAGGGGGTTAGCAATATAATGTTGATAAAGATACAGCTTAAGCTCTTGAAGTTACAAGAGGGTGGGGGGAATAATTCATCTTTCAACAACTGTTAAAGGGGAAATGTTTCCCGTACAAAGACTACATTACCCATAAACCCTGTAGGCTTCTTTTGCAAAAAAAAAAAGGATTTATGCTTCCCTGGAAAAATGATCCCTTTGTCTTACCGCCATCTGCCACTGCCTAAAATACTCCTGGCTTTAGTTGTGTTCCTGTGGTTGGGCCATGAAACATGCCACAGATTTCCTGAGAAATCCATCTTGGCTGCACAAAATGTGATCGAGGTGTGTGTGCGGTCTGTATCTGCAACCCATTAGGTCAAAGGAACCAATAAGCACTGAACGCTGAGACCTACTAATTGATAATCGCATGGACGTCACTGTACTTCCTCCACTTCCTTGTCATGCACACGCGCACCCGCACACATTACCATCAACCGCCACACTGACAATGTACAGTAATATTGGAGAAGGATCACACGCAGGTCAGTGGCTCAGACAGTCTCACATGGGGGGATTTGGGCTAAAATCTCTCGTGAGGTGAAAGGTGAATCAGGGTCACCACATTGTAGCTATGTGTGTGTGTGTGTGTGTGTGTGTGTGTGTGTGTTTCAAGAGCAAGTGTGTAGTATGTAGGTGTGTTGGGAATAGCACAAAACGAGCTTGTGTACAAGCATGCGCACACTCAGACAGTTAACTCTGAGGCTTTAAAAGGCAAATCAGGTCAGCCGTGTGACCGGGGACAGGCAGCAGTCTGGTGTCTGACACAAACACACACACACACACACACACACACACCATCTCCGGTCTTTCTTCTTTCTTTATACCTACAGAGCCCTTTAAGAGGACATCATTATGCCGCAGGATCCATCTTTTGCGTCGACAGGACCATGTAAAATACATGGCGCTTGTCTAGCCTTAATGTATTGCTATGGAAGCAGAGGAGACCAGCCTAATGACCACACTGCTTCATTATTTCAAATATTAATGCAATTTCCCTCCTTTGTGTCTCCTGCACGTTGTAGAGCAGACCACTGTCATGGCTGCCCTGGTGGAGGAAGGACAAGAAGCATGTTATTGGCTAACGGGACTTCAGCATGTTATATGATAAACGTAGTCGCACAGTGGCTCCATCAGTTAAACAAGTACATAACAAGTATTTTATCAGTATACAAAAATGATGTTGGGTTTTCTGCTTTCAGTAAATTTACACTCACAGTGGCATAAATGATTTAAGCTGGATTTAAGTCATCTGTTACAGTTTACCCTTCACTGTAGTTCCCCATATCCCGTGCTCAAAGCCAGGAGTTTAAAAATACTCTCACCCGTCCTGACACCAAAGAAAAAATAAAAAATTCAAAGCCCCTTCCAGTGAAAAAAAAACCCCACCAACTTTTTAACATGATATGGCATTTTATATGCTGGAAGACGTTTCATGTGCAAAATGAGCAGTCAACACCATGGCTGAGTCTTTCCACCTTGACACTGCAGAGCACCAGCGACAGTGTCAGAAACACAGATTCAGACTGCCACGGTGTCAGAGGTAACAAATTGAATGAACCAATCCTGTCAGCTCGCATTGTGGGGCATCCTTGTATCATTATCGTGTTCAGAATCCGTCTCCGGCTCCAACGTGTATTACTCCATTATTAAAACTTGCCACGTGTAGTGTCGAGTGGTTTTACAGTGTTTGAGCAGAGTCGCAGGTGAGCTGGTGGAGCTGCCGCGAGTGAGGAGGGCCGGGTGGAGAGAGAACGGGGGATTCCATATATCTACACAACAAGGAAGAAACCATTTTAAGGTAGGAAGGGACTGTTTTTGTAGAATAAACTTCGAAACATGTAACTGACACACAGGGATGAGTTTTTATGAGTGAAACCGACGACTGGAGAAAGACTTAAATGGAACATCTGCACATCTGAAATCAACACAACCGACTCAACTGTAAGTAAAACAACTCTCTCAGAACCTTGTCTTTACATAAATGCGGTGTCGTAGTTCTCTCCAGGAAGTGATCTGGCAAACTATAAAGAAACATTCAATTAAAAATCTAAGCTAAAAACACAGGATCAACTTAGGACTTGACCTCAGTGGTAGCAGCGTAGTGCTAAACTTGTACATTAACATTGACCTGTAGCTTTAGCTTTATGATTATTAGATCATCTATCTATAATGTGATATAGAATATTGGCTGACAGTAATTGTAAATCACTGACTGTAACTAGTAAGAGTAACTGTTCTTTATTATAGGGCTTGTTCTAGGACTTTTTATATTCTTATGTACTTATTAGCTGCATTTATGTTTTGTTAATGTGATGTTGTAATGCTTCAGTTCGAATCTTTGCATTTGCTCTATTCTTTTCCATCCTTCCTTTCCTCCTCCATCTCATCCTCGTCTTCCTTCTCTTGTTGCTCTTCAATCCGCATCTTTCTCCCACACCACGTCACGCTTCCACCCATTTTTTCTTTCTCCTCCACTCCTCCTCCTCCTCCTCCTTTCCTTTCTTCCTCCATCCCTCTCCTCTTCCTTCCTCTCCTTCCTCCTGCTCTTCTCACACCTCGCGACCTTCTGCCATTTTTCTTTTTCTCCTCATTTCCTCCCCTTCGCCCGAGAATCAATTTCTGCCCCGGGCATGGTCGACGCCCCCTGCCACTACCACACACACACACGCACACACACACACACACAGACACACACCTTTCCGCAAAGGCAAATAAGAATATGAATCACACAAACACACACTGTCTTACGCACTCAAATACACACAAGCACACACACACACACACACACACACACACCATCCCCTCGGTGTGGTCAGGCGACTGGGGCTGACCTTTTCACCGATTCCCGTTATTAGAGAAACTGACATTCAAACCTCCACAGCCCCCAGGACACTGAGACCACTCCTGAACCACACACACACACACACACACATCTCTCTCACTCTGTACTTTTTTGGTCTCAGATTCTGACCATTCTATCCCACAAAATTCATCCAGGAGGCTTTCAAACATCCATCCGAGGTGCTCGCTTGACGTTTCTTCATTTAAACCAACCATACTGGGGGAATAAAGGTGTATGCAAGTCCAGCAAAAGAAATCTGAAAACCCTTCCGTGACTCAAGATGATCAGTGTGTTTGGTTTGGGGGGAAACAAAAACCCTTAAAATGCAGTAGTGTTTCCCGGCTTGTTCATTCCATTGTCATAGTATTTATGACCTTGTATTGTTTTTGATCTCTAAGTGGGGAAACAAGTCAGCACTTTTAACTCCAAATTAGTTCGCCTGAAATATCCTCCCATACCCTGTGTACTTGACTCGTACGCTGATTTACAGCCATGTTTGGGCTTCAGATGAAATCCTCACCACATCAAACATTGTCCACTCTGATTGTGTTGATTTGTATGCTCTGTACAGGCAACACAAGGCGAAGCAAGAACAGTGGTGATTCAGAGTTCTTTCATTTAAGCCTCTGCAGTTTCTGGGTGTTTTGTTTTGTTTTTCGTTTTGCTCCTGTCACATTTTTTGGCCTCATTTTTCACTGCAATATATATATAGTCCCCCACCTCAATGGAAACAGCACAGCCATGGCTAGAGGGAGAAGGAACATCGTCTGTGCCGTAGGACACAGCTATAAATGTCATTAATCACAAGAAATAATCATTAACTTTCATAACTTTCATTGGTCTTACGGAAAATGAAACAGCCTAAACTCAAGATGTACAGCAGTTTTCCACATGTCCAAGGGTGTTCTCTGAGAAGAAGAAATGTTGAATCTGCATACCACAGATATTTCACATACATTTTTAATTTGTTTCCATACTTGCCCTCTGTCTGCTCTGTGTAAATGCAGCCTTAAGTTCTCCTGAAAACTTTTGTTCACATGACCCGAGTCAATCATGGCTTTCCAGTTGTGCTGAGGGACACAGAATTTTGGGCTCATTTATTTAGAATCTTGTGCAAATGTCTTATTTTTGCTATGTTTGGATATGATGTATCCAATATATATCCATATACGTGTAGAATAAATTGATTTTCATGACATAGCATGATGTTAAACTTAAATTTTTATACATTTTCCTATTTTCTTTCTGTTTTTAGTGTTTCTGGCTCTGATAAATGGTGTGATCTTGACATTATTTTATAGATAACATGCCTTTTGAACCTTTCTTGCAGGTTTTGGGGTTTCGAGGGTTAAAGCGTAACGGTTAATTTTCTAGTCATGGGGAGTGCCACTTGTAGACTGTAGAAAATGTGCCTGTTGTGGCTGTAGAGGAGCTTTCTGAAGTCCAAGGATGTAACTCTGATGATGTGATCAGATTTCAAGCGAAACAAAACAGCAACTTAGCCCCTTATTAACTTTCATGGATCAACACTGAGGCTCTCACTGGTCTGCACCTTATGATGTGTGCTTTAAAATGATGTCAACATATTAAAAAGAATATCGAAAAGAAGAACTAAGCTATTTAGATAGATTAGGATGATAATAGGAAAAGATACAAGGATCAGAGCTGACGTCACACATTACTCGTTGGGTTTGACTTGTAGTTGGCCACTCAAGCAACACACGTTTTTAAGGACGGATGTGGCTCAGGTTGTAGGGCAGGTTGACCACTGATGGCAAGGTTGGCAGTTCGATCCCCGGCCCCTGCGCATGCCGAGTGTCGTTGGGCAAGACACTCAACCCCATGATGCTCCCAGTGGTAGGCAGGCACCTTGCATGGAAGTCTGTCGCATTGGTGTGTGAATGTGTGTGTGAATGGGTGAATGCGAAACACATTGTGTGCTTTGAATGGTACTAAGGTAGAAAGGCGCTATGTAAGTGCAGACCATTTACCACTTACCTGGGAAGCAGGAGAACATCGGTAAGGATGCTGGCTTAGTTCCAGTCCACCTCCTACACTCTTTCCCCACACACTCTGGCTCTGGGTCCGCCACATTCAATGCCATTCCAAACGAACTGGCCTTTAGTGGGAGGAAGTCAAAAAGCCTTCCAACACCAACTACTGACTACACGTCTCAAAACTGCAATGCCTGTTTAAAGTCCAAAAATAGAGAAAACTCCACATGCTTCTTACAAATGTGAGCTCCATGCTGTTATTTCAAGAAGAACCAAGTAAGTAAAATAAAATGGCTTTTGTTTAAAAAAAAAAAAGATATTGTGAGTGGTATGTATTTCAGGGCAACAATGTCTTGAGTAATGGTACAAATAAGTATAAATGCATTTGCTGAATGTCGTTTGCCAGAGGCCAGGAAACAAGGAGTCATCCTTTTGCTGTGGCCATACTTAAAGAATGTATATACTTTTAAAAAAGAATTAACAATGAACATAAACCTGCACAAGTTACAGGATAATGTACTGTACAGTGCAGACTGTAATGTAACCTTATCTCCATTGTTTAACTGTTTTATTAGACCTTTAATGAAAAGTGATCTGTACATCTGCTTTTTAGGAGGGCTTTATAAATAAAATTTAATGGTATTATAAAAAACAAGATGGGACTTAAGAACAAAAAGCAGCAAAAGCAGCAAAAGCAGCATTTCAATTTACATTTAGCTTACAGTACACCTGACTCTAGCAACTTACCCATCAGGTGGAGGGCCCACTGGGCAGCAGATCCATGTTACCTCTTTGGGCAATGCAGGGCAAAGCTCCATGGATCCAGCCACCAGACGCTTGCCATTAAGCTATAGCTTCTTCTTAGCTGATTCTTAGCTGATTCATTGGGGTCTTTCTTGAGTAGGGTTGCTGGGCTCAGTCTTAGAGATAGGACGAGGAGCTTGGGCATCCAAAGGGAGCTCAAAGCAGGGTCACTGCTCCTTCCTGACGAAAGGAGCTAGCTGAGGTAGTCTGAGCATCTGATTAGGATGCCTTCCGGGTGCCTTTGTTTTCATTACCCATCCAACTGGGAGGAAACCCCAAAGTCGACCCAGGAATCGCCGGAGGGATTGTGTATCTCCTAAGGCCTAGGAGCGCCTTGGGATTCTCCAGGAAGAGCTGGAAAATGTTGTTGGGCAGAAGAAAATGGATGGATGGGTATTGTGTTCTTAGGGACCATGTTAGGGGCCAGTTTCACATTTACCAAAAGTATCAAGTGAATGTAACCTTCACCAGGATGTAGCTTGTCATCTCCTCAGAAAATATCAGTAAGTTTTGTTTCTTTTGTGACTAAATGACCATAGTGTACCCACCTTCATGGTTTCTGTTTATATTGACAAATTCTGTTTTAATGATTAAAAAAATAAAAATGAAATCTGCCATAACCAGTCCATTTGTATAGTTGGACTGTAAAAAGCATAAATCTAGTGACTGAATTAAGCATATACACATGTATGTATCTGTGCATGACCTAACCACAAGCAGTAATTGAGCATAACAATACACTCACTTAGGTCTTATTTAAAATGGGCCAACCTGATTACTGTTATTACAGTGAAATGGTGCCGAGTTTACTGAGCTGGCCTCCGCTCATTTGAAGTACACACACTCACACACACACACACTCACACACAGATGAAAATAAACACAATCAGCTCGGGCTGTCATCAATCTATCATTACTTTGTTACTGTGTTTTAATAGGCCCAATGGGTGGATGGATGGCAAGAGGAGATGAAAGCAGGGAAATGTTCACATATTCTCTCTCTCTCTCTCTCTCTCTGTGTGTGTGTGTCTATATGTGTGTGTGAGTGTGTGTGTGTCCTTCTACAGTTTGATAATCCTAACAAGTTCCAACATGTGGGCCCTTAGCAGCCTAATGGACTCGGATTAAAATCATCAATCATCCAAAATCTGATGGCAACTACCAACTACAATCACATTCATGCACACAAATAAGTCCTGGAATGACAACAATGCACAAATGCTCTTGACTGACCTGTGCTGATAAGGTGAATTGCAAGACATATATGAGCTTCTTTTCTCAGTTTGATGCAGCTGAGTGTGTATGTTAGACGAGTGTGTGTGTGTGTGTTTGCTTTAGCAGCGAGCCTCCCATCAGCCCTGTAGTTTCACTCAACACACCGCTTACCTGTGGGTGTGGTTGATAACAGGTGTGTGTATGTGTGTGTGTGTTTGTGTACAAAGGTGCAGATGGGCCAGTAGAACAGGTCAATCATATGACCAGTGCTCAGGGGCATGGGTTGTGTGTGAGAGTGTGTGTGTGTGTCTTTGTGACAGTTTCTGGGAACACAAAGAGACGAGTGGCAAACAGCCAGGTGTTTGTGAGTGTGTGTGTGTGTGTGAGCATTTTGAACTAAAGCAGCCAGAGGCGATGGGACAGGTAGCATACCGTTCATGTACACCTCTCTTCTCTCTGTCTCTCACTATCACTCTGTCCTTTGCACTGCAAAAAGTGTCTCAGGATTTTTTCCACAGTGAGTCAAAAATTTGATCTGCACAAGTCCCAAAATCTTCAGTGTACTGGGCTTAGGTTCACACAACAATTACATTGTGTTTCAAAGTATTTTCAATGTGACTTTTAAAAATATCTAAGTATTTTTATGTTCACTGATAATGCTAACATTTACTTTGCTCCTTTTGTTTTCTCCTATCTCCTATCAAAATTTGCCGCCGCCAACTATGTGCCTATTAGGGAAGGTATTAGTTGCATTTTACCCAGCACTTTTTCCACCTGCTAGTTATCAGATTCACCTGGAAACACCACAATCAACCAGATGGGTGTGCTGGAGTACATGACCAAGACAAAGGTAGCAACCCTGGGCAGGTAACAGGATATCTCTATGGTGGGTGATGGGAACTTTACCTAGTAGAATCCATGTTACTTCACAGATTGAACAATGAAACAGTTGGGTCATCCATAAGTAAGATAAATAAAGTAGCAGATTAAAGTCCCCCGTTAAAGCCACATCATGTTTTCCATGACTGTACGCATTGCAATCAGGCTGACTGAGCATGTCCCAGAAAAACAGTGGCTCTCAGATGTTTGTTTTGCAATGAATTGGCCTGTAGCTGTAAGAATAAAAGTCCAGTTTTCTTGCAAGAGCTTGATGCAGGCTTGACTCTATAACTCAAAACAATGCAACCCATCTATCATCTTTGTTGAGTTTGCTCTCACTGCCAGACCTTTAAACACTGGGAAACTTAAAACAGGACACAGCTCAGAATGTCTAAGTGATTTAATGAGATTTACCTTTTTTTACAGTGTGCATCTCTGTGTCTCTCTCTCTCTCTCTCACACACACACACACACTCCCTCTGTCTTTTTTTCTCCTCCGTGACCCAGAAAGAGAAAAAGCCACCTCATCAGGTTCACCCTCCACCTGTAAGTCAAAAATAGAGCTCGTTGAAAAGACAAATACTCACGGTGCTTTAAGAGAAAAAAGGTAAGAATACACTACGACTAACTTTAGTCAGCCATTGGTGTCAGTAGATTTAGAGTTTCATGGGTCAGTTTGAACTTACCTCTGATCAGTGTAAACAGTTTGACAAATAGAAAATACTGATATGACAACTTGGCAATGTAACCTACCTGTTTATGGCTGCTGTCTGTCAGGTTACAGGTGGCTGTCATTTACATCCAAGGCCTTGTGTAGATCTGTAAAGTATGTGTAAAGCCCTGGGCAGTTCCTGGACGTTTTTTCCTTGTTATCCTTTAAGACTGTGTCAAGGTATGGTCAAAGTGTGAATGTGTATTTATGGAATGTGAAGTTCAGCCAATGAGTGATTTTTCCTTGTCAAATTAAAGATATTTTAAGGATTTTGAGAGAGCTGAGATGTGAACTGAGATATTTTACAGGGAAAAGCACAGGAAAGAAAGGAAAAGACTAGAAGTCTACATGAATGCTTGCAGCTTTGTAAAGTAATGCTTTGGCACAGCGGTGCTTTTAGCTAAAATCAGAATGCTAAAACTGTCACAATAACAGTGTCATTAATGATGCGGATTTAAGGTTGATGTAATATTTTTGTGCTTGCCATCTTAACAAAGCATGCTAGCAAGTTAAACTTTATCAAAAAGTTCAGTTTTAGCTGAATGGAATGACATTAGTTTTGCAGGATCACCATTACCACAATTCTTCCACAAGGGAATGTAACTATGTGTACCAAGCAAGCAATGAAGGATTTCACTCAGAGCCACCAATGTGAGTATTGTGGTGGTAGTCACCAAAGTCACTGGCTTTCATCCTTAAAGGAGCATAAATGTCTATGAAACTTTATTACAATCCATCCAATCACTGTTGGGGCACTTCAATCTTGACCAAAGCCAGACAACCAACAGATCAATATCGCCATCATGGTCACCACAGCTAAAACAAAGTTCAGTCATCTTACTTTTCAAAACCATCAAAACTTATCTTAGGCCTTGTTAGCGGTCTTGACCCCCCAGGTTGGCAGCCACTCACAGTAACAAGATTTAGAAACCAAAGAAAGACAGTCTGAATTAAAGGTCTGTGTGATTCTAGTTGGTTAAACAGAGCCACCGCCCCCCCTCCGTCAAACACATTAAAACTTGGAAAGCCAGACAAATGAAATCCTTTCTCTCGGTCCTGGAGGCAGGGTGAGGCTAGTTTCACTGCAGGTTTTACCAACTGACTGCAGCTGTTGTTAGAAAACAACCAAATCAGCATGAGTCCATTGTGTGAGACTGTGTGTGTGAGGCGTTCACACGTTTGTGTGAGATCACACGGCATTCAGAAGACATCAAAACCTGGACCTGGACAAGGGGGGCGGGGCTGCAGGTCGGAGTGTGTCTGTGTCCACCGCGACTCTGAACTAGACACAACATACTAGATACACTCCCACCACCTCACAGTGTACGTACACACACACACACACACACACAGACACACACACCTTTAGTCTTCCCCCTGCAGGCAGGAACAAAGGTGTTTAGTCATGTGAAACCCAAGCCTCCAACCCGCAGGTTGAACTTTGGCCTTTCACACACACTCACATATGAACACACAAGAGGAAAACCAGTGGAGGAGATTAAAAGACAGGATGGCAGTGTGTGTGTGTGTGTGTGTGTGTGTGTGTGTGTGTGTGTGTGTGTGTGGGTGGGTCCGTGTGTGTGCGTGTAACAGGCTTATAGATGTGCAGAAGGGTCACAGAAATACATACACACTGGTCCTAGACATAACAACCTGAAACACAGTGTCCCTTTACCCACATGTGTGTGTCCATATCTCTTGCACACACGCACACAGTACATCTTGAGAATATTCAGTGTGCCATCTCTCTCCCTCTCTCTCACACACACACTTTTCGAGCAAAGGTGACCCAACCCCCTCATCTGTGTAGCTGCAATTAACCTCCACAACCTTTTAGTGTGTGTGTGTGTGTATGTGTGTGTTGGAGATTATGTGTCCTGAACTTGGTTACACAAGACAGGCATGAGTCTCCAGGGCATGTTATCACACGCACACACACACACATGCAGACACACTCACAGACACACACACCCCTTACACATGCGCACTGATAATCCATGTCTTTCCTGGACATCCTTTTATCCAGCTCAGGCCCCAGGGATTTTCCGTTGGCCTGGCCAGGCCGAGAGGCCTCTTTCTGGGGTCAGAGATCAGAGAGAGGCCCTTCATGACCCTGGAGGATCCAAGCCCAGTGAAACCCTTCCAGCAATCAACCATTGCTGCACTGTGAGGTCAGGAGGGTTGAAACTCAGTCAGACACGATGACATAAGGCAGAGCATCATCTTCTACAGTCAATGAGTGAGATGTGTTGTTTTTTTCTTCCGTCATTCAGTCACAGTATTAAAGGCAGGTCCCTGTGTCACTATGTTACCACAAGAAAACCAGACTAAATATCCAACAGATAGAACTGTCCTTGAAGTGCAACTCATAAGATATTATAAGGCATCATAAATGCTTTATAAGCATTGCAGTTGCCTGATAATTGCTATAAGTGGAGCAGCAAGTCATAAACACGAGCAAATGATTTAAGGTTTTGGATCATTTATGGAACATCTATAAAGTTAATGACACATTGTTTAAACTAATTTAATTGTTTGATTTTGTCTGATATTTTCATTGCATGATTTTTTTTAAAAATCTGAGCTTTGAATGGGCTTTTAAACTGCATGTAAAATCTCTATGGCGCATTAGCTCCAAAATGAAACGTCTCGATATTAAAACAGGCTTGATCAGGAAATCGCACATACACATCAAGTGCAGATATTTAAAGAACACTGTGAGAGATTCTCATCTATTACCAGCTACATAAACACATACGGAGCATGGCCATTCGACACATGTTGCTCTGCTCCCTCCCTGACCCTCCCCCATCCTCTCATTCATTCACTCCTTCATTCATTCACTTTGACAATGAATTTGAACTTCAGACTGGGTTCGGGGGTGGAGTGAAAGAGTGAAGTAATGAAAGGAGAAGAAAAGGGAGGGAGGGTGCTTTCTTTTCTTCCTCTAAGCCTACTCTCTGACCTTGTGACCCTGCACAGGGCCAGACAGCCCTCCCCCTCCCCTGGTTTCCTCACATTCCCAGTCACAAAACCCACAACATGTGAAGTTTTTCAGTATGGTAAAGCTGGCAAGAGATCCCAGAGGAACACAGACAAGAGACGGAAACAAATCACCACACCTGCCATCACCTGCTCTGTTTCATTTGTCTTTTCTACACCTCACATTCCAGCACTGATGGCCTATCAACAGACTTTGACCTCTTATGCCTCAGCTCAGCTTTGTGTGTGAGCACAAAGCATTTGTAGGGGGGTTTCTGTTTCGAACAGCACCTTACAATAATATTATCAGCAAGAGTAGTGAATAAGCAACTGCAGAGTGGACAAGCCTTTCCTAATAAAGTGGCACATTTCCAAATCAATCTCACCTCTAGAAACATGGCAAACTGACAGTCAAAGCAGGGCCAGCAGGGAAAAGATCGTAAGGCTCAACACAAGAATGAATAAGTTGTTAACACCGATAAGTTCTTCAGTGAATAGTCTAAACAGATCATGTAGCAACACCATGACACAACATCAGCAAGGTCACATTTTTAAAAACTGAGCATTTAAACACCTAAACCTTCTACCTGCTCAGCTCTAATTCACAGTTATGTTGTTTTAAAGGATTCAGACACTCTGAATCTCATGAAACTTGAAAATCCTCTTGTAAAATCAACACCACTGCTGCAGTAGTGGCTTGACTTGGGGATACCACAGTGTTTTATTAGCAGAGCTTAGCATGCCATTGTTTAGTGACAGTTACTAGATGTCAGCTTAATGTGTTCTTCATACCTGGTTTTGTGTGTCAGTTCATTTCTGACAAACAGCAGTGGAATCTGTCACACAACTGCACTTTGTCTGGTAGCCGCAACGTATTCATTTCATCTAGTCCTTTAGCCTCAGATCAAGAGATAACTTCGTGACAGAAGACTTAATTTATCTGATCTTACTGCTTTACATATACTACTTCATATCGAGAAGGACTGGACTTTTTACTCCATTACATTTATCTGACATCTGTGGTTACTTAATACAAGATACATCAATTCAATTCAATTCAATTCAATTTTATTTATATAGCGCATATTTACAACACAAGTCGTCACCTAGCGCTAAACATTGTAAGAAAGAACAGGAAACAGAAAAACAGGAAACAGAAAACCCAACAATCCAAAGTTGCTTTTGGATTCTCTATGAGCAGCAATCAGCAACGGTGGGAAGTAACCAAAAACCTCCTATGGTAGGGAAGGGGGAAATAAACCTCTGACAGAACCAGGCTCAGGGAGGGCAGCCATCTGCCTCGACCGGTTGGGTTGGGAGTGATCGGAAGGTGAGGAGCACCCAAAAACCTAGAAGAAGTGAACTATCCAGTCAACTCTTCTTCCCAAATTAAAAGTCTTGATGTCATACTTCCTGTGTTCACCTTTGCAGCATTTCTTCACTTCATCCTCAAGTTCTTATCTAAGCCCTGCTGACATCTTACACTGATTAGTGTCTCTCTGGTAATTCTGGAACTTCTCCACACCTTTCAGACCTTCTCCATCCTTAAACCCTCTCCCGTGCTTTAAGATCTTCCTTTTGAACTCAACATCACAGCTGCCAAGGTCATCAGCTGCTCTTTACCATGACTTTGGAACTCACTACTGCTATCACTTTCATTTCCATGTCTCATTGTGCCTGTTGTTATGAATGAAACTACCCAACAGCTTAGTCAGTCAATTATTATTACCTGGTAACTATTTCAACAACTATTTGTTTTTCATGCTTAAATGTTGGGCTTTTTCTTTAAAGTGTTTTTATAGTTTTACTTTTTTGGTTGATGCATTCATGTTCTGGATCATTGTTTTATGACAGAACATCAATGTGAAGGCGCCCCTTGTGGTTCTGTTTACTTCTGATGGCATTTCTAAGCATCACAAAACAATCGATTAGTCTCAACCATGATAACAATAATCGCTTGTTGCAGTCCTCTACAAAATAATCTTTAAGTACGTTTGTCTGATTATATTTTGTACTTTTACGTTTACTTGTAATGAAGGGTTTTTTGTGTGGTGTTTTTACTGTGTGGTATGAGAAAGTTGGCCTATATAAAGGACCTGAACAGTTCCTACACCACCACCTCCAGGTTAAGTCCATGTTCAGACAGACAACAGGTCACATCATCCACCTCCATTTTCTTCCGCTTATCTGGGCTCGGGTCGTGGAGGCAACAGACGAAGTAGATCATTCCAGACATCCTTCCCCTGGCAACACTTTCCAGCTCTTCCTGGGAGATCCTGAGGCATTCCCAGGCCAGTTGAGATACATAATCGCTCCAGCGGGTTCTGGGTCTACCCTGGTGTCTCCTACCCGACAACAGGTAACTGATTTAAATGAGATCCCTCTGTTGACACATCAGCAGCGCCAACGAAAGTGGATACTGTTAAAGAACTAAAGCACTTTGGGTTGTCCCACAAGAGTACTGAATGTGGCACAGTTTTTGCTAACGTCATCCGGCAAGGAGCTGTATTAGCCAATCAAACACATGCAGACACACATTCCTGATGGTTTGCTTTTCCACACTGAATTTCTAATGTTTACCTGGTGGTTGACGCAACAAAGAGAAAAATGAATGACCACCTAACAATGTTTCAGGGCGGTGAAAGCTTTCCTTGCAGTATTATAAATGAGCGGTAGCCTTCAGGCTCTCATTCTGACTATAAATGTTTGTAAAAATGTTGCCACTTGTCTTCGACTTAATGCTCACTTAGTAAGGGAATGAGAAAAAAATGAAGGCCAGCATTATTAATAGTGTCCAACCAGTTAATTGTATGCTTCCATCTCATTTTCTTTGTTTAGACTACCATATTTCTCTTTTAGACAGTCTGGCAACTCTTGGTTTGAATCTGACTAATTTTGTTTCTTCATCAGACTCCAATTTAACAATACTCCTAGAATTCTCTTGATCTAGTAGTGATGGTCAAAAAGATTGAAAAATAGGACAAGAAGTATTGCTGCAAAAGTTTGCAGATTTTTTTTTGTATTTCACATAGTATGCCCTCTACATTTTACATGGTTCAGTCCTGCTATGCAAACACTAAGCTTTTTTAAAGTTGATCAAATAGCCGGACCACCATAACCTGATAACCGGTCAGAGCTAAATTTTATTTTCACCTCAAATAACTGCACAAAGTTATTCTGTGGTTTGTAGGACAGTGTTTTAAACTGAACTCCTACACAGGAGAGTTAAGTGTGCTGTGGTCAAATGAGGTCATTATTCTTTCACTGTCTTTGATAGCAGTTTTTTATCATGGTGGACGGGCGTTGTGGTCATGTGCTAAGTAATGTTCAGCAATTGTCCATTACAGTAAGCGGCATTTACTTTGCTGTCAGCTCCTATAGACCGCAGTGGTCAGTGTGTATTAAACCGCTCGATATGTATAGAAATTGCTCCTCCTCTTTATGGCTGATAGAGGCTGGCCAAGACAAAATGCACTTCTGTGGCATAGCACAGTATGTACGCAGATACCAAAGTACACTGAGTTGGAAGTAAGACAGACAAAACACACACACTTGCTCACACACATACATTCCTTTCCTTTATCTAGATTCCATTGGAATAGTGTTGCGCCAAGGCCATACAGTGACAAAAGCAGTGTGAAAACATGCTTTCTAAGGTCTTTGGAGAATCTCTTATTGTTAAAATCCTGCAGGCCAAAGACAAATCCATGGGAGTTTATGGGGGACTGCAGGTCATGGTCGTATAGATTTTATAACGGTGACAAATGCATTATGCTTTTCACATAAACCAGCACAGGAGAGCCCCAGTAAACCAGAAAAGGCCTGAATGCTTCATGGGTTTATAACTCAATGAATTTATCATAGAAAGAGAGGGCGAGTGAGAGAGAGAGAGTGAAAAAAAAATATGGTGCTGATTTGTTTTATTTGCCCAGGCGGCGCTGCTAGTGGCTAGTTGTTCAACAGGGAGCACACACTAAACTGCCGCCTCTAGTAGGTCAGACAGTCCTCCCATGTCCAACACAGCTGAACCTCTTAGAGCAGTGAATCTTCTAAGACAGTGGCTCTCAGGGCATCAAAGTTCCACAAGCGAAAAAAACATTACCTTTAATTTGAGTGCATGCTCTTTGAGACCTTCTGAAGCCTTTATTGTTGGAGGGAAGTTTGACTTTTACCCTAAGATGTGTCCACTACGACAAAACCCTTCCATTGCACTCCTCTGTAGCACTTAGGATTCACTGTGTTGGCACCTGAACTGTAGCACAAGAAGCTGTTACTTCACCATCTCAGTCTAGAAAACTGCTCCCCCTCCTCATCTCTCGTCTGTGTCGCGAAGTAAAAATGGCCCATGAGGAGGAAGTAAAACTTATCCCATGAGAAAACAAAGCACCGTTTGTGATAGTTTTCACTTCTTATTTTATCGCAGTCATTGAACTGAGACCAGAAATGCTTTATGCACGTCAGCAGGAGTTTTCTAACCTTTGATTGCTCCTTGCAACTGGGCCAGCAGAGTATACTGTATGAGCAGATAACAGGTAATCTCATGTTGTGGATTGTGCTGCCTTTGCTCACATGCATGGTCATTTATCACAGTGTACTAGAACTCCAATTTTTTAAGGTATTTTAATGTCAAAGCAGTAATATTTCACACTTTTTGTGAAGTTAATAATTGTAATTCCTTGTAATTGTGTAAGTCTTCATGGATGGATCTAGTGTGGATGTAAAGGGACCATTTCTAACACTGGAAACTTGAAAAGCTCTTCAATAAGTCATCCAGGATTCAGCCTCTGATCATAACTTTCTTATTATATTCTCAATATTTCCTATATTATGCATGATGCCGTACAAACAACATAATACCATATAAACCGCTGTGCTTGCTAAGGCTAAAGAAGGAATACACAAATATTAGCAAAGACATGCAAGTATGTTTGACAGCACCACAGGTCTCCTTTAATCTTTCACTCAGTATGCTGTAAATGTGTGCAGATCAACTTTACCGAGGAGAAAAAAAGGAAACAACAGCAATAGTTCTTCCTAGAAACCTTATTGAAAATGTTTATCTTTGTACATGCACATTAGTTGTTTTTTATGATGGTGAAATAATTAAGTTTCCTGTCCTCAATGATTATTTTATGGCAAGTGTATTGACGCCTTCTAAAGACACTTAAGTGTGTGCGAGAAAGCTGAACAGAGGGGTGTGGTGTCTGGAGGACACAATGCTGATTGATCCTGACAGCTTTATGAGGCTTTGTGACTACTGAGCAAACAGTGGGACATAATGATGTTTACCTAAGTACATTCTGTGAAAGTAGGAGTGTATATGTGTTCGTATACTGAATGTATACGTGCGTGCGCGTGCGTGCGTGCATGTGTGTGTGTGTGTTTGTGTGAGATTGAGGGTGAAAAGCACATAGGGGACAGCTATTATCAGCAACAGATACCGCACTGTACTTTGAGGAGTGACATGCAAAGTACACATATGTGTTCTGAGATAGTGTGCAAACTGAGTGAAAATTGTGTAATGCATGCACACACACACACATACAAACACACAAAAATACATTGGCTATAATAATGCACTAAAACCAGCTGGGCTGTCCTGACCAGCAAAAAGGATGGCACTGAATGCAGACACATGGGTGTCAGGAGTTCTCCCACTCCCTCTGGGCAAGACAATGACAACCCACACACACACACACACACACACACTGAGGACATCATAAAGTACATATAGTACAAGGCCAAAGGCTAGGGTGAGGTTGGGGGTGGAGGGCTGAGTTCAATGAGTTCAAGCAACAGTGTAAGGCCTCATTAGAGAAAGCATGTTAAGGAAACGCCCTGCACAGGTCACCGCTGACCCCCGC